>CM029013.1:248812662-249117662 GCA_016801055.1 Panax notoginseng
ACCTTCCATTGGTACAGGGGATGCATGGAAACACAATCTTCTCTTTTGGATTAGTTTCTTCCAATTGAATTTGGTCACCACATTATAAATGAAAACCAGAATTTCTAGTCGAGCGTACTCTTTTCCAGGGCACATTCGAGGACCTCCTCCGAAAGGAACAAAAGTATAGGGGGCAGGTCCGCTTCCTTCAAATCTCGAGGGATCAAATGTTTCGGGATCAGGAAAAAACTCGGGATTTTTGTGTGTCGTATGCACAGTCCAAAATGTCTGCAAGAAAGTAAGCGTTCCAAAATTAGAGATACGTTTTTTTTTCGGTCTTAAGAGAGGCAATGATGTTTCCGATTTAAATTTTCTTTCAAAAAATTTAAGTTTTGAACTTAAAGTCTCTGGATTTTTAAGGGTAAAATGTTGTCCACAAGAATCGTTTAAAATATATATATATATATATATATATATATATATATATATATCTAGTTATGGGATGGACTAGGACTAGAGATATATTTCTAAATTGACGACTTTTAAAAATAATATTAGTGTATATACGAGTATGTTGGGATTATGAAACATAATGACAGATTTAGAATATCATGTCATTTTATAGTTTAAAATGGAAACGCATCATTATTCTTTTGGAATGGATTGAAAAAGAAAAATGTAATTAATTTTAAAATTAATATTATTGAGCAGAAGTATATATTAAAACATTTACCTTCCATCCCTTTGGAATGGTAAAACCAGCATAGGTAAATCAGTTACAGCCTCTCTAAAGGCTCCTTGACCAGGTGGTGCTAGCCTTAGAGATTCACATGCCACATTCCATGAATATTTCATCTTCTGAATATCTTCCCACCTCAACAACTCCCCTGGTTGTTTCGATTTTGCAATTTCCATTTGTTCTGTTTAAAATATATATATATTATATATATATATATATATATATATATATATATATATATATATAATCACTTTAATTATATTGTTGTTCCTTGTAATTTTAAGTATTCAAATGTACGGAAAATTTAAACTATATGTACCTTTCAAAACCTCGTCGTAAATATGGGGAAGCTCAGCAAGATACTTTAACACGAATGTGACTGCAGTACTGGTGGTCTCATAGCTAGCAACTAATAAACCAATAATGTTGTTAGAAATCTCCATTTCACTCATGAATTCTCCATTTTCATCCGTCACAAGTAGCATACGAGACAATAAATCGCGTCCTGTTGTCTCTTTATTCTCAGTCATTTCCTTTTTCCTTTGGGTGATGATTTTCATAAGCTCGGCACGTACCAATTTCCCCCCTTTTATAGCACCATTATAAGCGGTACCAGGCAAGTCAATTGGGACAGAGAACATCCCAGAGGTAACGAGCGTAAAATGTTTGGCTAGCCTATTGACATGCTCGGGATCAACTACACTCATAAATAATCGACAAGCCAAGTCAAATGTATACTTTTTTGACATTGGGAAAACTTTCACTACTTCACGTGGAGTCCACTCGGACTCCACGTGCTCACGTGCCATTGAATCCATGATCGGAATATATTGCTTTAGCGCTTCTGGCTTAAGAATATCATGCATAAAAACTACGCTTTAGCGCTGAAACTTCTTTCAGTGAATTCTCAACAAATTCGGGGAAAAGTAAGGCCTTTTTCATGGATTGTGGCCACCACGAGGTCAAAAGTTTTGTCTCGTTTGTGAATAGGAACTTGTTCCCTTGCGCTCCACAAAACACTGCCATTCTTTCTCCGAGCAACGACGTTTGGAACACATCGGGGGAGTACGTTTTCATTCTTTGGCTAACAAAATTTTGCGGCCCGGATAAGGCAAATTTTATACTTTCACCAACCATAGGCCATCCACTTGTTCCCGGGGGAACATTTTTTGAGCTGCCAGAAGTGGGCTTTTGGAAGAGGAAAAATAGAGACAATGATATTGGGAAAATTGCAAGAGGAAGTAGATATGGGATTAAGCTCAGCAGTGTATCCATATATATATCTTCTCTTTTACTACAAGAATAATTAAGCAAAAGAAAGTTAATGGTTGGTTTGTGTCTGGTGGTGAAGTATAGTAAAAGGTGTTTGTATTTATAGTGTGGCACAAAGGCCTTCGTTAAGGAGTTCAACAATAAAACAGAATAAGGTATATTTGTTCAATTACAAGTACAGAATATTGAAATTCTTGAATGTGACTTTTAGCATTGTGAATCATGACAGAATTTGGTACATTATGAGACTTCAACCCTTATTAAACTAACAAATGATTTATTTCTATGTTTTTAGAACGTTATTGTATTGATGTGACCCTACCAATATTATAAATTATAAAGCTCTTTGAACTATATATTTTTATCTGGAACTGATATTTCTACGTGTATTTTTTATATTTTCACATGGTATTCTCTACATGAGCGTATAATGGGTCTCACCTTCATGTGTGAAGGAATCATGTGAAAATATCAAAAACACATGTGAAAATAGTGTTTCCTTTTTTTATCAGGTGTCCTTGTCTTCAAAAACATGTTTACAATTCACAAATGAATGTGTACAAGTACAAAAAAATTAACAGTCCTAGAGTTTTAAATTATAGACAAAAAAAATAAAAAGAGAGAGAGTCTTGGAATTTTTAATAAAAGAGAAAATAAGGTGAAAGTAAGTATTAATTGATTAGTTTATATAGAGAGATAGAATCTTGAAGTTTATAGAGAAAAGAAAAGAAAAAAAGGGTTAATCATACCCCCCCGTTCCTTAATATAAGTCGTTTTAGAGAAATATTTTTGTTCTTAAATATAAGTCGTTTGAGAATTTCAAGTAAGTATTAATTGCTTAGTTTCCAATATTACCCCAAGTAATAAATATAACTTTGGTTCTCTCACTATTTTTTGCCCAATAAATAACATTCTCTTTTTCCAATACAAGGACAATATAGACAATTGATATTATAGTTAATGTTATACAATCATTTCCTTAATATTTGTGCACAAATCTAAAACGACTTATATTAAATAACAGAGGGAGTAATCATTGTCATGAAAACACAACACGAAGATTTCATGACGTTGCGTTTGTCTCTCAAAATGCACATTAATTGTGGAGCCCACACGCGTTTGGGTTACTGCGTCTGACAACCAAACTAAAAGAGACGTTCGGCCTTTGTCACCCAAACGCTGCGTTTAAAGAGCAACCGAACATGCACATAGTGTAGTTGGGTTAAATACATTTATACTTAGGGATGAGCATGGTGCGGTTTGGTGCGGTTTGAAGTCCAAATTGCATCCGAAACCGCTTAGGTGCGGTTTGAAAAATTCAAAACCGCACACGAAACCGCTTGTGATTGGTGCTGTGGGGTTTTAAAGTGTGCGGTGCGATTTTAATTGGTGCGATTTCGGTTCTAAAACCAATTAAAACAACAGAAAAGTCTAAGCCTTCAATAAAATTTAACATAAAACTTACATCGAGCGATTAACTTAGGGGAGTGTATTCAATTAAGATTTTTAAAAACTTTTAAAGACTTTAAAAGTTTGGTTGTATTCAATCAAGACATTTAAAGAGTTTATAAAAGTTTAGTGGTATTCAATTACAACTTTTTTAATATCTTTAAAAGTTAGGTGGTATTGAATTAAGATTTTTACAAAGTCTATAAAAGTATTTTGGTATTCAAAAAATCATAGATTTTAAAATTTTCTATCAAATGGTAGAATTTGACAGACTTTAGAAGAAGAATTATAACTATCAACCCATATCCAAAGTCTTACCTCATCTCCAAAGATTTCTAAAGATTTCCAAATAAACATAAAGGTGAATAAAACTAGTTATTAATTGGACTTTATTTTTTATTGGGCCAAATTAATTTTTTATTTTATATGGACTAATAAATATTAAGATGTGATGGATAAATAATTTGGTAAAATTTGGGCCATAAAAATAATTAGATTTATTATAATTTTATTATAAGAGAATTAATAAGATATATTAATAAGTAAACAAATAACTAGACTTCATCTGAATTGGTGAGGAAAAAAGCAACTGTTCGAAAGCTTCCAATAAAAGAGAAAAGAGATTTGTTCAACAAAGGTGAGATAAAATCATAAAACTCTCATATCAATTGTAAAGATTATGTATTATAATATATGAAAATAGAAAATATATGATTTGCATGTGTATGTTTTTTTTTAGTTTTCTGACATTTTAAACGAAGGAAATCACTGTTAGCTTTTGAGACATCCTCCATATTCGTCTTCAAGTGTATTTGGTGTATCATAGTGAAATAATGTAACATGTGGTTGTATTCCTGTATGACAAATTGACAGAATCGTTATCTTTCCCTTATAAAAAAGGAAAAAAACGCATTGCTTTGATATATGTTAGGCGCATAGAAATTTGGGTTGACAGTATCACACAATCAACATATATATATATATATATATTATATATATATTTATATATATATATATATATATATATATATATTAGTAAAGCAATCAATAATAAAAAGCAATCAATTATTAGTAAAAGCGTACGCATATGCATAAATATCACTCAATGAAAAGTGAGCTTAATTTTTGTATTGCGTCTGTAATTTCTAAAATTTTATTGGTATCAAAGTATCCAAATGTATCATGAAATGAGTAGAATAATGTGAACGCTTTCAAATATATAAAATCTCATGCCACAATAATATAATGAGATTTACTCTAGTTAATGAAAAAAGAGGAAGAGGCTCTGTAACATGGGCTAAATAACAATTAATATAAGTTACAATATATATTAGAAGTATACAAAAGTCTATCACAGTCTTAATAAAAAGTTTATAAAAGTCTGTTATTTATTTCATGGAGTCTATAAAAATCATTTTAAAAAAGTATTTAAAGTCTGTGAAATCATTAAAATCCCACAAATTCTACAAAAGTTTGTCACTTAAAAAAAGTCTTTAAAAATCTTAATTGAATACACCTCCTTAGTGACAGAGTCGACAATTAGAATTATATCAAGCATGCTTTAAAACTAAAACATACGCTATATAAAACAACGGAGACCATATATTCAATAACAAACAAGAATTAATGTTTATCTAGTTCCCCAAAAATTAACTATATACTAGAGATGAAATTCTATCTCATATATTGCAGGGAGTACTTATAGAATATAATCCTAACTATACCTAATTTGAAAAATAATCTATTAGACTATTACTATTATAGCATTGACATTAACCAATGGATCAAGTGCTCGAGCCCCTCAGCTATAAGTCCCTCTAATAACGCATCAAACAAATTCAAAATTTTCAAACTCAATTCTTAATTTTTGACTCTATAACCTCTAACATCTTCATTCAATTGGTGAAAAAATGACAATGCAAGACCGAGGTTTTCTCTGAGCGTGTTCAAGTGCAAAGTAACTTTAGAATTTATTAGAGATAATACATACATAAACACATATGGTGCGGTTTCAGTTTTATGCGTACAGTTTTGGCTAGTAACCAAACCGAAACGGTAAATTTGGTTATTCAACCCACCTAAAACCGTCACATACACCGGAACCGTTGGTGCGATTTTAATTGGTGCGGTTCGTGCGATTTTTGGTGCAATTTCGGTTCCAATTTTGTTACTTGTTCAGCCCTATTTATACTCAGTCTACTCAATCTCGTTTTACAAATACATCATTGAACTGAATTTTTTTACGGTCAACTCATTGAACTTAAAAAATTTTACAAAAATTTTAAAAACTATCCAAAGGTGTTAAAAGTTAACGGCATGTCTGCATGACACCATGTTGGACGCATATGTGGATTATTTAATTAAACTAAAATATGATGTGTCAAAGATGACTGTATTAGGAATTAAAAAAAACTTATTTTTAATTAATTTGTACATTTAAAAATTACACTTAAATAAGTTTAAAAACTTACACAAATAAATTAGAAATTATACTTAAATTTCACAAAACACATAAACTTCTTCTCTCTCTCTCTCTTCATTCATCTGATCTATCTTCAATCAATGGAATTTTATGCAGAAAGTAAACCATGCTCCATGAAATTGATGCTAATTGTCAAGGATTTGATCTTCGTACTGAGTATACGGACCAACTTTGCCCAACAAAAAACTGTGTGTGTGCATGAAACCATTATCAGATCTGGTGTGCATGAAACCATTATCAGATCTGGGCTGCTGGAAAATGAATGGAGCCAAAAACCAAAACTCTTTGTTTGCCTTTGATGACAATAGCCAGATGATTGTAGGTGACTTGGCTCCAAACGCCGTTCTTACAAAATTTTTGAGCAAAAACAACACCAAAATAATTAAAAGCTCTGTTCTTATTACAAGTACTAACCAGTTTCTTTCCCTAAATTTTCAAATCCAAAATTAATTACAAAAAATTCAATTTCTCAAAATTAATTCCAATCCAAATCTAAATCCAAAATAATTCGAAATCAAAACTTAAACTCCAACAACACAGATCCAAATAAACCTAAATTCAGATCTGAAAAAAGGAAATTGAAGAAGAGAGTGAAAATCGAGCTCGATTGGAGAAGAGAGAGAAAGCTCGATGAAAGGGACAATGATTACCAGAAATAACTCATGATGCTCTTATTTGGCTCCATTTTTTCCGTCAATGTGCAGTATTTTTAGGGAAGGAGAGAGTGTACCTTGGGTGATAAAGTTACAGAGGGTGTACCTTCAAATTGCGCAAGAACTTCGACGAACACAGGGTGTTAATGGTTGTTTGGGACCTTGGTTGATTAAATTTTTTGGATTGAAGTTTAATAATCCATATATATGAATGTGTTTTTAGGTTTTTGATTTTGTTTCAAATGTTTTAATTTATTTTAATTTATTGTATTTGTTATTTTTTTATTTTGTGTCCTTTATATTTAATTAAAAGGATTAAGTTTGATTTTAAAATTTATTTTTTGTTACACATGTACATTGAGTTGCCACATCATTTTTCTCTCTCTTATGTGTAATTTTATTTGGCAAGTCTGTTTAAAGTCAACTATACTTAACGGATTTTGTGACGTTTGAAAAAAAATATCAATTCAACGAGTCGATTGTAAAAAAAATTCAGTCTAATTATACATTTGTAAATCGAGGTCGAGTAGAGTGGGAAAATATATATTTAACCCTAGTGTAGTTATACGAAAATCACTATGATAAAATTGAAACTTTTTTTTATACTCTCTTTTCGAGATGAATATTTTTAAGGATGAATTACTTATTCTATTAAATTTTTAAAAATAATTACAATAATAGTGTCCTCATAAAAATTTTACATAACTAATATATTTTCATATTTATTTATAATACTAGTATAATTAGTATTCCTTAATTTAGAGTATTAATATTCAATTAGAATTCTATATCTCATCTTCCAAGTAATAAATTCAACACACCCAAGTCTTATATTGACGAATCATCTTCCAATTAATATGAATCATCGTTATACCTTGTGATATTGCCTAAAACAGTAGTCATATTATTACTACTGAAACTCTTACTCCTCCCTTCTTTCTTTTTTCGGAGTGGCCATATTATTACTACTGTTAGTGTTAGGCTCTAATTTGTCAAAACCCTTCTAGCATGAATGTGGACGGAGGGAGATATTGGAGTTGTTTTCTACTACTACAACTCCCTTGGTCGCAATCGAGCACTGTAAGCACCAAAATCAAAGGAGTCCTCCTCCTCTGGCACCATTCCGTACATCTGCGGAATAGTGCTGATGATTCGTATTAAGGATGATTCGTATTAAGATGGGTGAAGGAAATGGGGGCAATAATGGAGATGGAGATGGGGACGAAGTTGCCGGAGACGGCGAGGAAGAGGGTGTGAGTGTGGGTGGCGCAACCGCGGGAGAAGGTGTAGGTGTGGCGGTCGGTGAAAAGGAAATGATGCCAACTGTATATCTCCAGTAATTTCTCAAAATGAAGGATCAAAATGGAGGTGGGTATGAAGATTCATGCGGTGGTGGCAGTGGATATGAATACTGAATGATGATAACCAAACCTTTATACCAAGGTAGCCAAACTGTCATATCAAAGTAACCAATCAACCTCCACACTTTAAATTTTTTCTTAGTACAGCTGGTTACCAAACCTTCAGATCAAGGTAAACAAAACCTTCGTACCAAGGTAACAAAACCTTCATACCAAAGTAACTAATTCACATCCACACCTGCAGTTTTTTCATAGTGCAGTTGGTAGTCAAACCTTCAGACCAAGGTAACCAATTCAATTTTATTAAGTTACCAATTTCGTTTGAATGTGATGCAGTTTGTAGCCAACCATTTATACAAAGGTAACCATTTTTTTATTTATGAGTAACAAAATAGTTAAAAAAAAATTTCAGAACATTAAAAGTTACATCTATTTATTTTTAAACTTTTTGTAAGGCGAATCTTCTTATTTTCATTGACATTTTGGATAACGGATATTTGCGGCGGTGTAGCAGCGGACTATTATTTCAAAGTGTATGTGAGGGAGATAAAGATTTGAATTTGAATATTTAAATTTGAATTTGAATTATTATTTTAAATTTGAATTTGAATTTATTTTTGTTGTTAGATCCAAATATTTAAATTTGAATTATTAATTATGACAGTTATTAGTCCTTGATTTTAGGTTTCCTTATTAATGTGAATTGTACTATTTTTGTAATATGTACAATCTTTTTATAATTATTTGGTTAATGTACTTTTCTTATAATTACTTTTTATTTGTTGTATACTTATGTAAAGGACCCTGTTTTTAACTTGTGTGAAACTTATATTTTGGACATTATTTTGAGAAGGGAGGGAGGGAGTACACATGAAGTAACAGTTGGAGCCCTAAGTTGGGCTTTAATGAATGGGCTTCAAACTAGGCTTTGAAACGGGTGAAGTTTAATTTTCAGCAAAAATATACTCCTAATTGTTAGAAAACAAGTTGTCGGTGGTAAGTATTTATAAAGTGGGCTCCATTTTGGTGCTCGGCAGACAAATTTGTCGGTGGTTACACATAATTGAATTAAATTCAAAACAAGTCCATAAATTATTATTTTTTCTGAAATAAAATAATATTTTTTTACATGTTTAAACCGCGCATTTACTGATTTGATAGTAAAATTATATTTTGTAAGAAAAACTGTTTCTTGGATACATTTTTCAAGTAAATCTCGTTTAGACGATGGATATAAAATATACCTCTTAAATAACATACTCTTTTAAATAATATATCTTTATTAAAATTATGTTATTTTAGATATTACTTTAAAAAACAAATAGGGTATCGGGTGACATTTTTATGAATAAAAAGAAAGCAAGTGGGACCACTCTCTTTTAATATTATTTTATTTTTTAAAAAAATATTCAAATCGACGTAGTTTTAATAAATATATGTTATTTAAGAGATGTATATTATTTAAAAGGTATGCTTTATATTCATTCTGGTTAAAGTATATTTTTAATTCGTCTCAACTCAATTAAAAAAAATTCAAAAATTATTATATAATATAAAGCAGTAAAGAATGGCAAAAATAACAAAACTTGTAATTATTCATTTCAAATTTATTTAATTATTATTTATATATATTTTAAATTGAATAAAAATCTCGTATTAGACTATGTTTTGGACAATTATTTGAGATGGTCATAATGACTATAATTATATGGATGCATATCAATTTTAAAATGTTTTATATTAACTTTGAAATTAATATTAAAAATTATTAATTATAATATTTGTTACTTTAAGATTTACACATAAATTATTTTTTTTAAAAATGAATTTTCAAATTCACTTCAAAAACATCAAAATATTACGGCTCCCGTCTGTTTCACATAAAATCTTTGTCGGAAAATAATTTTTGAAAAATAATTTATGATGAAATTGTTTTCAACAAAAATGGCTTATTTTCCTTGTTTGGTTGCTAAACTAAAAATGAGATGAAAATGATAATCATCTTATCCACTTGAATTAATTAAACAATTTTTTTAATAATTTTTTTTAATGTATTTTGTCTTTTTTTTTAATATACATCGCATTATAGTAAATAAATATTATCATATTTATAATTTTTTTAAAGAGAAAAAAATGACGAAATAGGAGGAGAGAATATATATATATTCCGTACGCTTCTGCAGCGAACAAAAAACGAACCAACTATAGAGACCGTTTTTTCCATTGCTATAGTATATAAAGCCAACGAACCGGTTATGACGACGGTTCAAACTGTCACTATATATCAAAAAAATCGTCGTTATAGACAATTCATTTTGTTTCATTCGTCGGAGAAGTGAATTGTATATATATATATATATATATATATATATATATATATATATATATATATATATATGGAGAAAAGAATTTCGCAGAAAAAAATGAATTAATTTATTATAGAGCGGTATAAAAAGCAAAGAAGGTAGTTAAATGAACTTTAATTAAATTTTATTTTATCTTTAATAAATTTTGTGAATAAAATCTGAGCAACTCATTATTCGATACGACAAGGATAATTTACTCTCTTGACCAAACATACGAAAATAAAACTAGCAAAAAAAAACATAAGAAAATGAGGAAAACAATTTACGGAAAACGTTTTACTCGAAACAAACGGGCCTCAGCAGTAAAATTTGAACGCTGATTTGTTAATTCGAGAAAATCCAACAAATACCCACTTCAGTCTGTATCTTTTCTTCCTTTCTCTGCAACACACTTTCTGTAAATGTGAAACAGATCTTCATAAATCTTTCTTGATTAGATCAGCAAAAAGGGCATTTTCCAACAATTGCGCGTTTCGCTATTTCCCCTCTACAAATTTATGTATGCGTTTAATATTTATGTGTGAAAAATGATAACATCAATTTCTAATTCTACGTTGTATGAATGATGGAATCGAAGAGAAGGGTTCGATTTTGTGACTTTAATTTTGAAGAGAGAGAATAATGAGAAGAATATTTGTTGGGATTTATTGGATTTCTATGGAGAGTGTAAATGAGTCTACAGGCTTGTCATATGCAGATAAGGGTATTTCCGCAGATAACGTAAAGGGTTTGGTTCTGGCTATTTCTTCAAGTTTTTTCATTGGGGCTAGCTTTATTGTCAAGAAGAAGGGTTTGAAGAAGGCTGGTTCTTCTGGGGTTAGGGCAGGTAATGCTTATTTTGAATCTTGTTATTTTTAGAATTTAATGCTGTTAAATGCTTGAATGGGGTGAAATTGATTGATTTTGGGTGTTTTAATTTTGTAATGTGTATGGTTTTATGTGTTTGTGTTATTGTGTATACCTTTTCCATTTTTGGCTTATAAAGTGAAAGTGTAATAGAATCCATCATTAAAACAAGTAACAATTAACTGAAGATATTGCAATTGAAAGAGAAAGCCTACCACTTTTCAAGAAGTTGCAATAAGTTTTTGTTGAGTCTTGTTACGAGATGATCTCTTTTCTGAAAATGGTGAAATTAATACTCTTTGATCACTATATAAATGGAAAATGTAGGGCTTGGTACGTAGAAATTTTGCTTTATGAATGGAAAGTGTACGGCGTTGTTGTTCTGCACTTCATGCTATTTTGAATCACATTTGTTTTAAGCAGTAATATTGATTGAACTAGGTTTTGGTCTGGTTATTTGTTCTGGGAGCTTTTGAAAATCAAGTTGATTTTTTAACAGTTGAACAAGAATGGTGTGGTCTGGTGAAGCACTGTAGACAGTCCAAAGTTGAAAATATTGATGATAATGGATGTTCAATAGGAGATATATTAAGAAAGGCATCTAGGTGAGTCAAGAGGTGGATTTGTTGTTGTTTAGGCATGATCCCTAGTGTTGCTTTAACTTGGTAACATGGTTCAAAGTCGCGGTAGCAGTCTACATTTCGGATGGTCATTTTTTGACTCGGTATCAGTTTCGGTATTGGTATCGGGAGATTCGCACCGGAGCTTCAAAAATAGTTAAAAAAGTTATGAATAAATTCTAAATAATAAAAGTAACAAGAGTAATCAATTAATTTTAAAAAAAAATACTATCTAGTGCACACAACATTGTCCAAATTATAAAACAGATGTCTCGCAGATATGTTTAATTATTTTTATGTTTGAATAAAGTTGATATTGATGTTATCTTAGCTCAAATGTTTGAGCACACATGATCTGCATAATTTCAGTATAGTTTAACTTAACTAAGTACATTTTAATTGCAATTTTTTAAGTTATAATTAATTAGGATCTATACAGGTACAAGTTAATAATAATGTAAGTGTAATTTAGCTTAAATAATTATATATTAAGTACATTTTTTAAAATATTTTTTAAGGTATACTTAACTAGGTACTACATAGGTATAATTTATTGAGAAAAATTTGTTCTCTTTTATCGTCTCCCTTGATACCTTTATAGCTTTTAGCATGTTTTTTGTGTGGTGTTTTTCTCCTTTACGCCGTGATTTCTCCTTTATTTGGTCCGAAACCGTTATGTTATGCCGAGATTTATTCTTTATTTGGTCTGAAATTGCTACATTATGCCGAGTTGCATAAATTTTGCCGAAAATTACCTATAAAGAATACTTCCTAATTTTGCGATTTGTGTCAAGGTTGCGGTTTGACACCAACCGATATCCAACCATACATCGATATTTCGTCGTAACGGCCGATACTTTGAACCATGCTTGGTAATCCTTTTCATGTTTGTGAATTATGGAAAATTTGATTTAGTTGCAATCAAGGTCCACCACCTCGTTTGCTTGGCTACCATCCTCCATCTGTTGACTTTCTCAGATCCTTTTTCCTAATACTCTACTACTTTAATATATATAGTCTTCCAGTTTCATATTTATTTATTTATTTCATTTCCTTGATCCATCGGCACATCTTTTAGCATCTTGTCATTAAATATTTCTAATTTCTTTTATGTTAAATTCGATAAGATTGTTCTTGGGTTTCTATCTATTTTTTAAAAATCTTTATATAATTTAAATTTACTTGTTCTCTACTTTGAAGTCAACCTCTCTCCTAGAATTGCCTAATGGTATGTGCATGCTAATCAAGTTACATTATTGTGGGTGTTCTTCTTTTCTTATTTTTTCCTGCTTAAAGACGCTGGGGGGTGATGTAAGACAACTAGCTTTGGAGCTTGAGGAGGAGTTAGATAGGAAACGGGAAAGGAGAACTGGTCCGAGGAAACGACCATAATTTCCGAAGACTGGGTCGATTGGCTTCGGGAGATGTGTGCGGGTTCGGAGATGGTGTCATGACTTCGAGAGATCAGAACTTCTTCGGAATTGGCGTCATAACTTCGGGAAGACTGGATTAGTTATTATTATTATTATTATTTAGTTCTTTTATGGTAATAGTATTTTATTAGGTAGTAAATCTTTTATAATTAAGTTGTTACCTATTAGAATTTTATTTTCGTAATTTTAGGAAGTTTGTTAGGATTTGTTTCCTATCTCTAGGAAGATTCTAGAGTGACTTGGGCAGAAAAATTTGTTAGCTATATAAACTCGACTTGTGGGTTGAGAGAATCATTCATGATTATTATCTTTTATAATTGATATCGTATTATTTTCTGGTGGATTCCAGTTTGTATTCTTAGAATTTACGTTGGTAAATTCTTTGTGCTTTCCATTCTGCGTCAATTGGTATCAGAGTCAAGGATCTTGCCTTGTCAATGGCCAACAACGAAGGCGGGAGAGATATCCTTGACGACGCTGGTCATAGGGATGCCGAGTTATGGACGGCGATTGATGATCAACGACAGTCAATGGCGAGGATGGAAGCCATGATGCAACAACTGTTGGTACAACGACCCAACCCCAACAGAGACGGAGGCGAGGGATTTGCCCCTGGCCACCCTGGTGGGGAACATTAGAATAGCTCGACGAGAGCCGTTCGAAGGATTCAGTGATGAAGATTCCGATGAAGATGTTGCAGGTGGGCAAAGAAATCATCATCAACCCCAAAACCAAAATCGAAACCAAAACCAATCTGACTATAGAATCCGCGCGGACATACCATTGTTTCATGGTAAGTTGCAGATTGAAGAGTTTTTGGATTGGATTTCGGAAGTAGAGAGATTTTTTGAGTTGACGGAAGTCGCGGCGGATCGACAAGTTCATCTGGTAGCGTACAAGTTGCGAAGTGGGGTAGTTGTTTGGTGGGAGAAGTTACAGGTGGATAGACGAAGGCAAGACAAAACTCCTATACGATCGTGGATGCGAATGAAACAACTTTTAATGAGTAGGTTTTTACCCCCAAATTATGAACAATTTATTTTTCGGAGTTATCATAATTGTGCACAGGGTAACAGAACTGTGACAGAATACACAGAGTGGTCTAGGCTGTCAGTTCGTAACAACCTGAATGAGATTGAGGCACAACAAGTGTCTAGATATTTGGAGGGACTAAAACCTTCTATTCGAGATAAATTTGGACTGCAAGTTGTTTGGACAGTGGATAAAGCGCATAACATGGCCTTGAAGGCGGAATTAATGGAAAAGACATCCAGTCGATTTTCTTATCATAGGAAGGACATGGCGGAGACGTCCAACTCAAACGCGAATAGAAACAGATTTTCGGCTAGTGATGGGAAGAATTAGTCTACAACTGATACCGTGCAGGCACAAAGGGGTTCGGGACTTACTAATAATCCTGTTGGGACATGACCTATAACATCAGCTACGAAGGAAACCCCACGAGCACCGAACCCGTATGCTAAATTAGGCGGTTTCAAGTGCTACCGGTGTAGACAACCAGGACATCGTTCAAACGAGTGCCCAACGAGGAAACCACTGAACTTCGTGGAAGTTGGAGAGGACGATGAGGACGCCGAAGAAGAAACAGATATCGGCAAATTTTGGAATGGAGCAGAAATAGCCGAGGAACATTGGGAGCATGTAAATTGTGTTATACAGCGAGTCATGTGCTCAACGAAGTTAGAGGATTCATCACAAAGAAACAATATTTTTAAGGCATGCTGTAGTGTTCAAGGAAAGGTTTGCAATCTAATTGTAGACAGTGGAAGCTGCGAGAATTTTGTATCGAAGAAGTTGGTAGAACACCTGAAACTGCGGGTAGAGAAACACTTGAAGCCTTGTATAATTGGATGGATTCAGAAGGGGCCCAAGGTGAATGTGACCGAAGTGTGCAAAGTACCTATCTCGATTGGACAACACTACCGAGACGAAGTGGTCTGCGACGTAGTTGACATGGATGCAACAATGTATTTGTTTTCAATTGGGGTGACAGGAAGATTGCAATGGTTCCAAAATAAAATTCGGGTGGTAGCGTAACTAAGAACCAGAAAGAAGAGCAACCTTTACTATCGGTAATCACGTCAGCAGCTGATTTGGAGTCAGAAATTAAAGAGGCACAAGAGGTACATGTTGTGGTAGTGCGAGCTCTAGTGGTAGAAGGGAAGGAAGAGCAAAAATTTGAGCTACCCGATAAGGTACAGTCCCTTTTAGGTGAATTCAGTGAGTTGATGTCTGATGATTTATCTACCACTACTAAGGGATATTCAACATCATATCGATTTAATTATGGGAGCAAGCTTACCTACTTTACCTCATTATCGAATGAGTCCTAAGGAAAATCAGATCTTACAAGAGAAGGTGGAGGAATTGTTGAAGAATGGGTTCATTAGAGAAAGCATGAGTCTGTGCGGTTCCCGCATTGCTGGTCCCGAAGAAGGATGGCAGTTGGAGAATGTGCGTGGATAGTCGAGCAATGATAACTATCAGATACAGTTTTCCAATTCCGAGGTTGGATGATATGTTAGATATGTTGGAGGGTTCTAAGTTGTTCTTAAAGATAGATCTTTGAAGCGGATATCATCAGATTCGGATTAAGCCTGGGGATGAATGGAAAACAACGTTCAAAACAAAGGATGGACTTTACGAGTGGGTAGTCATGCCGTTCGGATTGTCCAATGTGCCTAGTACTTTTATGCGCCTAGTACTTTTATGCGACTTATGAATCAGGTATTACGACCTTTCATTGGGAAATATGTTGTTTATTTTGACTATATACTGATTTATAATCAGAACAAGGAAGACCATATGGAACACCTTCGGGCTGTGTTGGAGGTTTTGACCGAAAAAAAACTCTTCATTAACTTTAAGAAGTGTAATTGGCTGGCCGAACGTCTGTTATTTCTTAGATATGTGGTCAGTTCGAAGGGTATTCTGGTTGACGAAAAGAAGGTACATGCTATACGTGATTAGCCTACTCCTAAGAACGTGGGAGAAGTAAGGAGTTCCCATGGACTGACAACGTTTTATCGCCGATTTATTAAAGATTTTAGTAGCATTGTGGCACCCATTACCGAGTGTTTAAAGAATGGTAAATTTCAGTGGGGGGAAGCAGCTAATACAACTTTTGCAGTTATCAAGGAGAAGTTGTGTACTACTCCTGTTCTGGCTCTACCAAGTTTCGAGAAGCTCTTCGAAGTGGAGTGTGATGCTAGTGGTATTGGAGTTGGAGCCGTTTTGTCACAAGAGAAGAGGCCAATGGCATTTTTCAACGAAAAACTCAGTGATGCAAGGCGAAAGTGAAGTATGTATGACCAAGAGTTTTATGCTATTGTTCGAGTCCTAAAACATTGGGAACACTATCTGATTCAGCGTGAATTTATTCTGTATACTGATCATCAAGTGTTGAAGTACCTAAACAGTCAGAGAAACTTGAGTAATATGCACGCTCGATGGGCAACCTTTTTGCAGAAATTTCGTTTTGTTCTGAAACACAAACCGAACATTCTAAATATAGTAGCCGACGCATTGAGTCGGCGTGCGAGTTTGTTGATCACTATGCAACAAAAGATCATTGGGTTTGAGTTTCTGAAAGAACTGTATTCGGATGACGAAGACTTCACTCAAGTATGGGAAAAGTGTGCTTAAAAACAAACGGAGGGAGAGTTTCATGTGGTTGATGGCTATCTGTTTCGGGGAAATCAGTTATGCATACCTTGGGGTTCGTTGAGAGAGACTGATTCGGGAGTTACATGGAGGAGGTTTGAGTGGTCATATGGGACGTGACAAGACCATCAGCGGAGTAATCGAACGGTATTATTGGCCTCAGCTGAAGCGCGATATAGGAAACTTGGTTCGCAAGTGCTATGTGTGTCAGACTGCGAAGGGTCAAGCTCAGAATACATGCTTCTACATGCCTCTACCAGTACCTAGTGCTATTTGGGAAGATCTGTCGATGGACTTCGTTTTAGGTTTTCCTCGGACTCAACGGGGAGTGGACTGTGTTTGTTGTGGTTGATCGGTTCACAAAGATGGGACATTTCATTCCTTGCCGGAAGACCTCAGATGCATCTCACGTGGCTCAATTGTTCTTTTGGGAAGTAGTTCGTCTACATGGGGTTCCTCGATCTATTACTTCTGATAGAGATTTGAAGTTCTTTAGCCATTTTTGGATCACACTGTGGCGATGGATGGATACTACTTTGAAGTTCAGCAGTACTGCACATCCACAGATTGATGAACAAACTGAAAATCTGAACTGAACGCTAGGAAATTTGATTCGGAGTATTTGTGGTGATAAGTCGAAGCAGTGGGATGTGGTGTTAGCACAGGCCGAGTTCGCATATAATAATGCTACTCACACTGCTACAGGTCAGTCTCCTTTTGCTTTAGTGTACCAGCAGTCTCCTAAACATGCGTTAGATCTGGCATGTCTTCCCAAAGTTGCTGGGAACAGTGTTGCTGTTGAAAACTTGGCTGAATAAGTTCGTGATGTTCAGGCCGAAGTGAAAGCTAGGTTGGAGGAGAAAAATAAGAAGTATAAAGCCATAGCCGATGCCAATAGGCGTTCGAAGTTATTTGAAGAGGGTGATCAGGTTATGGTATTTTTGCGAAAGGAAAGGTTTTCAATCGGTACCTATAATAAGTTGAAACCGAGAAAGTACAGTCCGTACAAAGTAATCAAGAAGATCAATGATAATGCCTACGTGATCGACTTATCTGCTGAGAGGAACATATCTCGTACTTTTAATGTATCCGACCTTTATTAGTTCTCTGGCGATGTTCTGCTTTATCCAGATTGTAACTCGAGGTAGTTCTTCGCAGGTGGGAAGGACTGATGTAGGACAGTTAGTTTTGGAGTTTGAGGAGTTAGATAGGAAACAGAAAAAGAGAACTGGTTCGAGGAAACAACCATAATTCTCGAAGACTGGAGCTGGTCCCGAAGAGCTGGGTTCGATTGGCTTTGGGAGATGTTATCGGTTTCGGAGATGGCGTCATGGCTTCCAGAGATCAGAACTTTTTCGGAATTGGTGTCATAACTTCGGAAAGACTGGATTAGTTATTATTATTATTTAATTCTTTTATGGTAATAGTATTTTATTAGGTAGTAAATCTTTTATAATTAAGTTGTTATCTATTAGGATCTTGCCTTGTCAATGGTCAGATGGTATTTTATTAGGTATTTTAATAGGTAGTAAATCTTTGTGCTTTCCGTTCTTCGTCGGGGGTTCTATCTGACCATTTACGATTCACTTCAATCAATTTTGAATTGTTTCTTTTTCAAACGTCGATTCATTATCAATAGATCATATGGCATTGCAACATTAGGATTGACTCTTAAGTGCTGTTCTTATTTTCAAACCCATGTCCCTCTTGCACAATCTCTTAATCTCTACAGTAGTTTTATTCATGACGGTAAAAGTCTCATGCTATATATTTTTTCTCTGTTTGTTCCTTAGGTTAGCTCAGTCGTAAGAGTTTCCAAATTAATCTTTAATATGGTTTGTAACTTTTATGGTTATATTTTCTCTTTTTAATAATTTAAGCAATAACATCCTATTTTCCTTGTAACAGTTACATAGATTTTGAGTTTTATCTTTTATAAATACAATCCTATGTCTATTTTTGTAGTGTAGTGGAATATACATCCACGGTTTTCCATCTCTTCTTTCAAAGAGAGATGTCTGATTGATTTATTTAGTGTATGTTCTCTATTTTTTATGTCTTATTCTTTGATTTCTTATCTACTATATTTGCAATCATATGTCTATTTTCTGTTATAAATAGAATAAAAATAATAGATTTTCCATCTCTTCTTATCCTCTCGCACAAAGATATAATATATATATGTATTTATATTATATTTTTTATAACAGAAGAAATTTTATTAATAGAATAGAAAGGATACAATAAATGTGGTAACAAGAATTTCACCCTCAATGGACTAAAGAAAACAAAATAAATAAATAAAATAGCACTTAAAAAAAGTGCAGCCCTCCAATCTCTATGCAGTTCAAACACAGAGATACCTCTAAAGGCCCATAGCAAAAGCCCAAAGAGATACAAGAAAAATAAGTCTATCACTCAACAACTGAAAAGATAAGCAACTTTCTCTAAACAGTTTAGCATTACACTCATTCTAAATTTCCATATAATAGAAAAGAGAAGGCATACTTCCATAAAATTTTGGCATTTCTCTTGCTTCCAAATTCTTGAAAACGAATTAGTTACATCTCTTCCACCAAGCAAGACACCCACTCCCCAAGCCCCAAGCAACAGGGCAATACATAAATAAATGAGCACGCGTCTCATTACTCTGACCGCACATGAAACAAATGACGGAGATAGAAGGGCCTGCGATTTTGATAAAGAGCATTAGTATTTAATCTTTGTGAAACCAGAGACCACACAAAAATTATTATGCTGACTGCTGAATTTGGTGTAAGTTGTCTGTGTCATACTCTGATGCTATATCTCTGCCTTGTAATGGTACTATATCTTTTAAAATGTATGACTTGTGTGTTTCAATAAATTGATAGGACATACGATGACTCATTATCCTGTTTTTGAATTTGGAGTTGGAATGTACACTTTCATAACTTCATAAGCGTATGTCAGTAGCATGAATAACTGCAGATGAATAAACTCTGTGCCCATCAGCATTTTCTTTTTGTGCATAACTGAAAATTTACTGAATTTTGGTAAGAATGTTACTGAGGTTGTTAAGTAAACCAGCTGCTCCTGTGGGTGGTTCCTTTCCTCTAACAATGATATGCTATTCTGCATCTGTTGACGTGGTGAGGACTTATACTTGCCATTTTCTACATGCCATGAGATATGTCATGCTTCTACACATTTGCTTATGATATGGCAGGAACTCTTTAATTAACGCCATTTAGTTGTATAACTTCTCTTCATTAATTTTCTGATAAATATGGTTCAGGTGCCGGAGGTTATTCTTACTTTTTTGAGCCTCTCTGGTGGGCTGGCATGTTAACAAGTGAGTTAGCATCTTTTTTACATAGAAAACTATAATTGACTGTTTTACGTATCACTATGCTAATAGGAGCTTGAGTTGGCCAAGGTTTCATAATTTTCATAGTAATTGGGGAGTTTTTAGACCAATCAAGGTCATTGATGATGCTGGTATTTTCATACTCTGGCTAACTGTAGATACTTCCCGTGAAGGGGATAAATGTTGGAAGTATAATGTATGTATGTATGTATGTGTATATATGTATATATACACACACTCTTGCAATCAATTAAGCCCAACCAAAAGTAGATTAAAATATCTAAAAGCTTTAAAAACCAAGAGTGATATTTATAGTTGTCACGGCGCCACGACGAGGCATGGCGGTAGCCGACGCCTAGGCGACAAGGCAACCGCCATGGTGTCCGTATGGCGACAAGTCGTTTACAATGTGCAATTTATATATTTGAACCCAAAACACAACACTATGGAATATCATTAAAAACACAATTATGTAAATACTTGGCATTTAGCAATAGCAAATCATTCATCAAAATATTACCTATTTTTATTTTTACTTTTGAATGCATTACTTTTTGTCTATAAGTATATAAACAATCCACTATTCACTGTCCAAAATGTAACCACCCAGGTTTAAAAAAAAACACATGTATGTCATTTCATTTACCAAGACTTCCAAATAATGTCAAAATATGTCTCAGTTCCAAAAAGATTAAGAAATAATTATTTGGTACTCATTTCATATTATTTAATACTTATTCATATTACAAGTTCAGTTCTATGCATGTGTAAAGTTTGTAAATTTTAATTAAAACACCACCCACTATCCAAAACAATATATTTTAATCAAAGATAAACAATACCCAACTTCACTGTTCACATAATCAGTCAAAGGGGCTGGCCTGAGTAAGAGAGCTATTTAAGTGCAATAACCATTGACTAAACATCAAATCCCAAACAAGATATTCATCAAGTATATTCATCCAAATCCCAAACAGAGGACGAGAGGAAGAAAAGTAGCAAGAAAAAGGAAATAAACCTATGTGAGAGGGAAGAAGTTTGTCAATGATGAGTGAAGAAGAAGTCGCTTGCGATGAGTAAGAAGAAGAAGTGGCATTCGATGGAGCTACGATGGAGCTGCGATGGTCGAAGGAGTCGAACTCCAAAGAAGTTGTAAAGGAGGTAGTAACTCGATCGATCTTTTTGTTTTAGGTTTTCTGATTTTCCCCCTTTAGTCCCTTTGTTTTAATTGATGGGTCAATGGGTCATGCCCATGGATTATGGGTAAATGGTTTAAAACTTAACTTGGGTCAGAGCTGCTAAGGCGTGCGCCTTGGAAGCTCGGCGTCTGAAGGCGTCGCCTAGGCGACCACATGCGATGCTGAGCTGCCAAGGTGCACGCCTTAATAACTATTCCTCATGTAAACCCTCACCGTGCCCTTCTCTTCATCACCTAGACGCCTTGAAAACTTTGCCTGTAGGAACCATTTTTAAATTGGGAGTTGGAGGCGGTGGACAGCGGTTTTCTTTTTAGACTTGCTTTATGGAGTGCAATTGCATCAAGGATAAGGGGCTCAATGAAATGTGAAGGAAATGAAACTGGTAAAGTTTCAGTCAATAATTTTCTGAGATTTTTTCAGGCATCCAACAGAATGGTTTTTCCATGGAAGGTAATTTGGAAATCTTTAGCCCCAGTTATGCATTTTTTGGATGGATTGTATCTCAGGGTGGTATTCTTACTGTTGATAACTGGCAAAAGAGAGGGTAGATTTTGTTAGGGTGGCAGGAGATAACTTTGATCCTTTGCTTATTTAGTGTTATTTTTTGAGTAAGCTATGAAAATACTAGTTGTTGCTTTTTGGAATTTCAAGGGTTTAGAGTGGAGAGGCATTTAAGGAGGAGGTGAGAGATGGTGTCTCACTGCATTATGTGCTCCCTATGGACTTATTGAGGGAGAGAAATCATATATGTTTTGTGCGGAGGGAAGATGCAGTTTGTAAACTTAGATCGCTGATGTTTTGTATGCTTTTCTTATGGTTGAATGGTGTTTGGCCACAGAGTTCTATTCTTTTTATTGAGAAGTATGTGGTAGGGTAATTTTTAAGAAAAGAAGTAATTACACCAGCAGGTTTGAAGTATACTTCTAATAAAAACTCCTATACTTCGTCCAATAATACTCAACTCAGGACCTTGAAATAGCATTAATATTTCTCATTGAAGTTTTTTGACAATAGGATACTCGACTACTGTTGCGCCATTTTCTCTACTCTCATCTTTAGAAAGGTATTTAATTTGAGCAAATGAAATTTAGGCTTTCTATGTTCCAGACTTCCACTATTGAGCAGAAAAGTTATCATGTTACAACTTATTACTATCAGGAGTGGCGGAGTGCTCAAAGAAGCCACTAAACAGTATTTAGTAATTTAAAATAAGATAATTAAAGATGATTAAAGCCTATAGTAGAATCTCTCATCTTACCCTGAACCAAACTCAACAAGAAAAATGATGTGTAGTAAGCAATGACGCAACAATTTTAACTGTCAAAATTAAACTCAGCAAATACATTAATTTAAGTTTACGGAAAGGAATGCACCGACAAATATTCCATCAGACACTTGCCCTCCGGATAATTGCAAAAAGCATGTGTTAAAGTGATCAACAGTTGGCTGTTAAAGTCCTCAATAGCTGGCTATTGAAAACTTTAACAGCTGGCTATAAACAGCCAGCTTTCTCCATAGGTCTTCTATATTGACTATTGATGTAATATGTAGATCTGATTAGCTGTGTAGTTGGCCTATATAATGGTCTTACTATCTTTGTGTAAAAGACAACAACAACTGATAAACTCTTTTGATGTTCTCTCCATTCTTTTTTTCCTTGCTTCCTTATATTTGAGTTGGTATCAAAGCTTGATCCATTTAGATAAAAACTATAACCATCAGTCCCAAAGATATCCTGGGCTAACGTCGGAATGCTGCACTACCGACGTCAGCCAAAATCACAGAAGATGCAAGTATGTGGGTTTTCTTGTGCTTCTGGAAACTATCATGAGGATCTTTCCGATGTTATCCTGCTGGTATGTATTCTGCCCATTATACAAGTAAGTCATCTTGATTTACTAAACAAGCCCACATCTGGTTCATACCTCTCAGGTTATTATTTGAAGTCTGGTTACAATTTAATTGTAGCGGGACATTCAATTGTTGACTGATCTCTTAGCGGTATAATGATTGAAGCTAGTGACTCTCATTCTACTGTAACAATTAGTAGTAATGTTAGAGGAAGCCAGTCAAACCATTATGAGATTAATTCTTCCTTACAACTTAGTCCCATTAAATTGGATGGTACAAATTATTTGACTTGGTGTGAAGCATCTTTATTATCAATTAAGTCTAACAAAATGCAGAGTTTTATTAATGGCAAGTCTACAAAACCTGCTGAAACAGATCCTGACATATGATGATTGGGATTCCGATATCGCCATGGTTAAGACTTGGTTATATAACTCTATGGAACCTCATATCCGTAAGAGTTATTTGTTCTTACCAACAGCTTTTCAGATTTGGACCATAGTTACTCAAACTTATGCTCATTCTGGTAATGTGTCAAAAAAGTTTGAAGTTCGCAAAAGTGTGCGGTAGACATTACAAAAAAGAGAAAACAGTTGATCAATATTACTCTGAGATTACAACATTATGGCAAGAGTTAGATCATTATACAATTTACCCTGCTCACTGTACCAAAGATGTAGAGGCTTATCAAAAGGAGGATCGAGTTATTGATTTTCTTGCTGTCCTCACTATGGATTATGATCAAATCGGGGCACAGCTAATAGGGCAAGACCCTTTCTGTTCGTTTTAGGATGCTCATGCTTGTGTTAGCGTGAGGAGAGTCGCCGACATGCTATTGTCCAAACTTCAACCGATCACTCTGCCTTAGTTGTGGTTAAACCAATGTTCTAAAAGGCGGGAGACGGACGGTCGGGGGAGCCCTAGGCGGGGCCTAAGCGAGATTTTTTATTTTAAGCCAATTTTAATATTTTATCTTACATTTATCCAAACAAAACAATAATATAAAGCAAAACAATCTATAATAAAGATAATAAAGGCTTTTGCTTAAAGTTCAAACACACATCCATATTGCTAATGTCAAAGTTCAAACACAAACATGCAATTGTTCAATATTCAAACATATTTTTAACGTATTAGTTTTATTCATAAACAAGATTGCTATTAAATAATAAAATTTAAAATTTTAAGAATTTAATTTAATATTAAAACTTTAGAAACTAAACATAAATTTAAATTTAAGAATTATATTGAATTAAACTAAATATTACAAATGTATCATTATTTATATAATTTGAAGTTGGTACAAGTTTAAAAAATTATAACTATAATAAAATTATCCATTTTGACTTGATATTGTTCACTTCTTGTTGTGATTTAATATGCTACAATCTGTATTATGAATATGGTAAATTATTAAAAAGAAAATATATTAAGATCTGGTTTGGGTAGTTATTAAAATAAAAAAAATCTCTTCGCCTAGACCTCGCCTAATTTTCTGGAGGGATTTTTTTGCTGCCTTAGGCCTAGGTGAGATGCCAGGGGTCCTAGCGCCTAGGAAAGACGCCAAGGGGGGGCCTAGCACCTAGGCAGAGCGCCAAGGGGGGCCTTAGCGGGGATTTTTAGAACACTGGGTTAAACCTTCCAATTTTGTCTCTAAGGACTGGAAGGATAGTTTGTTTTGCGACTATTGTGAAACACCCATGCACATTAGGGAGACTTGTTTCAAACTTCATGGAAAGCCAAGGCGTGGTCGTGGTAATCCTCCTTGAAGTCATGGAGGTGGTCGTGGTTCTAGTGTTTATATGGCTGAGTCTGCATCATCTGCAGTGCCACATCCCTATTACTCTTAGCACAGACCCAACAACAAGCCCACTTTCTCTCCAAGTAATGGCTAGCCTTCAACAAATAATGAACCGCATAGATGCTAGTTCAACCTCCTCTAACTCCTCCCATTTTGCATATTCAGGTATATCACCATCCACTGTTACATCTTGTTCTTGGATCATTGTCTCCGGAGCTTCTGAACACATGCCTGGTTCGGTTGATTTGTTTAACACTTACCAGCATAGTTTAAGTAAGGTCACTGTTCGAGTTGTTGATGGCTCTCTTGCCCCTATACATAGCCATGGGTTAGTCAAGTGCACTTCAACTTTAACTCTCTCCTTTGTCCTTCATGTACCCTCTTTTACTGCTAATTTGTTATCTGTCCAGCGAGCCTCTCGTGTTCCGTAATATTTTCTCCTTCTCATTGTATTTTCCAGTACCTGGCTACCGGACAGATGATTGGCAGTTGTAAGGCTCGAGATGACATCTATATTTTGGAGAATGAAACTCTCTCTCAAAGTTGGGATCTTCATGTTTCTATTATTTCTCCTCTTAAACATTGCATCAATGGCACAAACGTTTAGGTCATCCCTCTTTTGGTGATTTAGAACACTTGTTTCCTAGTCTAGTAAAGAAATGTAGGAGGTTCTTTTGTGAACCATGTGGATTGGCCAAGAACAAACGGTCAACCTATCTTGCTAGTAACAATAATCGTAGTGATGTTCCTTTTTCTCTCATTCATTTTGATGTCTGGGGACCTTCTCGTGTCAGTTGTCGTTCAAGCTATCGTTGGTTTGTCACTTTATTGATTGTTTTTTTCTCTATTTTTATTTATTTCTTGTGTGTGTGTCTGTATACATATATATAGGGACCTATTCCACAGCCAACGTTGCATCCCTAACTAAGAAATGAAATATAATGAAATATATATGATGAAAAGGTTCGCATTTCCAAGTTAACCCTTCTCCACACCATCTACCACCAACAAAACACACAGCCTAAAAAGAAGAAATTGAAAAAACAAAGAAGAGTATAAAAAAGAATCCCATTAACATTCCCAACTATTGCACGTTTTACAGCGTATCTAATATTTTTCCCTCTTTCAGCATGTATTAACTCCATCATTACATCTGAGAATAAGCGAGTGAACTAATTTAAAATCTGATATAATGCCAGAAGCTAACAGTTGACCAAGAATCTCCTCCCCATCACTGTCAAACTCTTTTAACCTCCATTTCCTCATTCGACGCGCATTATGAAAGCCCTTGGACTTTTTTCAAAACCCTTAACGGCTGAAAATTCCCTGAACAACAGTAGCCATGAAATATCAAATACAGAAAACAGTTTAAGTGTAATAACAAATACTTTATGACACTAAACTGAAAATTAAGTCGCATGTTTTAGAAAACATGATAATCTCACTATATAGTGCATATGGTTTGGCATAAGGTATAGGAGATGCATTAAGTTTCTTTTCTATTGAATTCAGCTCCAACAAGATACTGTCAAAACTCCAATTTGGTTCTGGGTCAACGGCAATTCCGTCAACATTCAGAGGGCACTTAAGTTCCAATATAATAGGTCCCCTAGTTGAACAAACTAGACAAAATTAGCACTACAAGGAAATTCAGAAACCTAAGCTAAATAATTTCAACCACATTTGGTCACTTGCAACGGTACTAAATTTATAAAAGAAAAAATTAAAAAACAAAAAAACTTAGAAATTACAATCTGAAGACGTGGGGATACAATTTTGTATATTATTCCTAGAATTTAGCATACAACTAAATCACAAGCAAATTCCATAAAACAAATAAATAAATAAAAGGTTAAAGAATTTAAATGGAGAATCACAACTTACATTGCCACGTTAAAGAATGTTTCCAAAATATATGTTTTATATTCCGTGTTGCCATCAGGCTGTCAAAGATAGCTACGAATATGAGTATATACACCAATCTGTAATTTGAACTCTATTTGGTTAGAAATTAGAACCAAACAACATTAGACTATGCACATGTAAAAATTTAACAGTTCTCTACGTTTTCTAGTAATTTTCATCCTCCCTACATGTTCAGCCAAATTCATGTACTCAAGTGAGCAGTATAGCAATTAAACACAAATGGCACCTCAATGCACAACTGGTGTCTTCCATTAAGAATCAAGCAAGAGCTATTGGCTTAATAAATGGGACATAGCTTAGGGATTGGACTGAAAGGTAGGTCACTTCTGTGTATTTTCGTTGTTCGGATAATATATACTTGTTTTGAGTTGCTTATTATTTTCGCAAAATAAGTTGTATCGTAAATGAAATATTGTTCTTCTTGTTTATATATGATTGAGTAGAGGTTTTGTCTATAATTTGTGTTTTATAGTCTCGTCTGAATATGAGTTGCACCTCTACTTGTAGTGCTTACAAATAGAACTTATTTTAATATAATACAATAGATAATGACTAAATTTTAATTAAGCTAATCATTAAAATCTAATATAATACAACATATAAATTGACCAAAATTCACTTGACCAACAACCTAAAATTTTAGTACTATTTCATGGAAGCTTTGCTATTAAATCCAAGGCATTATTCTAGAATTTAATCTTAATGACAGGGTTCAAATAAACGGCCGCATTGCTGAAACTCGAGTATCGATTTGGTTATCTGTGTCACTGCTTCTATAAAATTTGAAATATTATCACTATAAATGTCTCAGTCAAAATTTCGTTATAACGTAGAGAAAAACGACATAATAGAGAAATAAAGACAATAACAATGTAACATGGGAAGTAATAATAATAGCAATAATATGAAAACTTGGGAGAGTCCTTTAGTGACTCAGAATGTGTAATAGTAATAATAAAATATGAATTTCTACATATGAGCTTATCAAATAAAAAAAAAAAATTTCAAAATAATATTTGACAAGTTTACGAGATGTCGGTAATATCATTTAGACAATGTTGTTCATATTAGATGCTAAGTGTTTATCTAATTGATTTTACTTGTTCTTTTACTATTTGGAATTTTTTTCCATAATTCTTTAAAAATTTTGAAGCTCTTAACTATCATTTGGGTTCGTATTGTGGGATACCAAAACCAATATCGTTACCAAGTCCTTGGATGCATCTTCTTCTAATCAAATAAATTATGTTTATGCCTTTTTTGGGTTTGTTTGGTGGGTGTGTGGGGTGGGGGGTGGGGTGGGGGTGGGGTGGGGTGGGGTGGGGGTGGGAATCTATTAAAGATGACACTACAATAATTCAAATCATTTACAAACCTCAGGTCCACAACGAAGAATTGCCAAATACAAAGTTTGAGGTTACCTGAATTATAGCTAAATCCTTGCATTCATGTTTTACATTTACCTCAGCATTTTCTTCTTCAAAGTAGTGGGCTCCACCTGAATGAATATTAGAGAAAACATAATTATAAGTTTTGGTCCAAATGAGTCGAAAACAGAGTCCGACGTAAAATGTAAAAGTATACTATTTATAAACAAAATCCTTTGTGATACATTTAAATAGTTATCTACCTGGACTCGACCTCTTATTTCCACAATTTGCAAGTCATCTTTAAACTTAATCTATTGTACGCCAACTTCCATTCAGTAAGTGAACAATTAATAAGAAGCAGAACTTTGTACATTTTCTCCCAAAACAAAAGGAGATACAAAGTAACTGGAAATAAACATAGGTAATTGGATAATGTCTAAGGAAAGGTGAAAACATGTCATATTAGTTGTTGAACATATCACTTTAGTTATGACAACTTCATAATTGCAATCATCATTTTCTTAAATCACATTAAATTTCAAAGGGAAAATTTTAATATACTACAGAGGAGTACTATATTAGCCATTAGTAGCCAAGGGAAAAACAAATGTTGGACGCGTTGGACGCATATTGGGCGCGTTTTGGACGCAGATTGGACACGAATTAACTTGTATTGGACGCGGATTAGACGAATTTTGGACGCGTTTTGGACTTGGATTGGATGTGAATCGGACGCGGATTGGATGCGTTTTAGACGTGGATTGGACGCGTTTTGGATGTGTATTGGACGCTGATTGGACGCATTTTTGATGCGGATTGGATGCGTTTTGGGAGTGTATTGGACGCGGATTGGACGTAGAATGGACGCGTATTGAACCCGTTTTGAACGCGTTTTTGACGCGTATTGGATGCGTTTTGGACTCCAAAACATGTCCAATCCGCATCCAATATGCGTCCAATCGAGCGCTGAGCTGCCAAGGCTGTGCGCCTTAGCAGCTCCACCTCTAGGCGACACTCGCCGTGCCCTTCTCTGTATCACCTGGGCGCCTAGGCGACGCTGTGACAACTATTGCGATATCTCTATGATATAATGATTGATCATACACACGCATATACTTAATTTAGTGTCCTACCAGTTTGTACAAAGAAATAGTATTTTAAATGTAAAACTTAAGTTTTCTTTCATTCTCCAATTCAAATTTTCTATTCGTTTTTTTTTCCACTAAAAACTCAGGAACGTAGTAGTGAAATTTAATTTCGTAGTGCGATTTGTTAGGATTTCTTACATAATGTCGATACTAATGTTAGTAATTGCTATCTTAACAGTGGTTGTTGGAGAAATTGCTAATTTTGCTGCTTATGCATTTGCACCAGCTATTCTAGTCACTCCTCTGGGTGCACTCAGTATCATCATCAGGCATGATGAGTACTTATAATGATGTTCTGTTTTTTTTTAAAATTATCTTTTTCAATTTTGAATTCTAACTTCTAATTCTCCTGCAGTGCTGTGTTGGCACATATTATCTTAGGAGAGAAGCTGCACATTTTTGGGATTGTTGGTTGTGTTTTATGCATTGTGGGTTCAACAACAATTGTGCTACATGCTCCTCAAGAACGTGAAATTGAGTCGGTGAAAGAATTATGGGATCTTGCAACAGAACCAGGTATAGGGTTTCATGCAGAGAAAGTTACATTCATAATGGATTCCAATATTCCATATGTCGATCAGATATATATTTATGATAAGAATATATTTTCTCATCTATTTCAAATTCACTGAGATAATGATTAGTTTATTTTTTGCATGTTGCAGCCTTTCTCTTTTATGCAGTTTTGGTGATTGCTGCAGTTTTTACAATCATATCCCATTATATACCACAGTATGGTCAGACCCATATAATTTGCTATGTTGGAGTTTGTTCGCTTGTTGGCTCACTCGGGGTGTGTAGATACAAAATTCCTTTCTCTTGGTTTATTTTGATATTTTTCTCTTCATCTGAGGGGGATGTAATTGGTTATATAGGATTTTGTTCATGTGGAGGCTCACTTGGGATACTTTTTGTATTTCATTTTTTTCCTATTTTATTACCTATAGAAACTATTATAGTTCTCCTGATTTTTTGAAGAATTCTTACAGGTAATGTGTGTGAGAGCTCTTGGAATTGCATTGAAGTTGACGTTCTCGGGAGTAAATCAGTTAACATACCCTCAGACATGGGTGTTTGTGATAATTGTTGTAACTTGTCTTCTTACTCAAATAAACTATTTAAACAAGGTGATCTTTATTTGTATTTTTGTCCCTTTCTGTTAGGAAAATCATAATCTAAATGCTTTTATTGTGCATCTAAATTCTAGTCATTTGCCTCCTTCCATTTCACAAAGATTGTCACTTTGGACTTTTAATATTGTCTCAAAATGATTCTCACACTTTCAGAGTCGAGGGATATTAGTGAAAAAAGACTATACTACCCTTTTGATTTGACGCGTTGAGATGAATGATGTGATGTATGAGAGATCAATTTGTTAGGATTTTGCTGGGTTCCACGTGCATATGTTGGAGCTAATGCTAAAACTGAAAATATGTTCATAAACTCAAAATTTGGTCAATAAAAACTTGCTTACTTATTTTGCATGAAAATGTCATCTAAAGTGGAAATTTTTGTGAAGTGGAGGTAGTACTTGTTACTGGTAGGGTGACACTCTTACCTAGTTCCAATATTCTTTTGGGCTTATCTGGTTCATTGTCTACTTTTTAATGTGTTATGATTTTGTTATGGTGGCACTGTTTAACAATCATTTTGAAATGATCTTGTTTTTAAGTTTTGATGTGTTCTTTTTGACTAGTATGAAATGATCGTATTACTGAGCTAGTTGAGTAATCTATGAATATAATATCTCAGCGTCATGCTTGCAAACAATTCAGTTTGAAAGAGTTGGAGAACATGGGTTCCAATTAATACTAAATATATCAATAGTTTGAATTATCATGCAGCCCTTCGCAAGTCCCAATTCAAATATACAATATTTTGGCCTTGCACCTTGTGTGTAATAAATGCTCATTTCCCCAGAGTCTGATGAAGTGATGATTTACCTTTTTAACTGACTCAATTGTGCTATACCTGAAACATCTTGGACACTGATCCTAATATTATTAAAGCACTGCTTCATCAATCTCGGATGGGTGGGTTTGTTTTTATAAAGTATATCAAGGGTCCAAGACCATTTTTCCCTTTATTTAATATTGACATTTTCTGGGAATCTGTTTAATATTCACTTTTGGTCCCTGTCGCAGTTTGCCTTGGATATAATGGAAATTTGTTGCATCTACAATGTCTACTTAATTCCTCCTTTTTATTGCACATCTTCGATAATCGAGTTATTTCGGTGTTTATTGCCTGGATTAATTTGTCTAATGTAATTTTTCATTTATGTGTCAATTGCAGGCTCTTGATACATTCAACACAGCTGTTGTATCGCCGATATACTACGTAATGTTTACATCATTAACCATTTTGGCTAGCATTATCATGTTTAAGGTATTATTCTCTTCATATCAAATGCCTGCATCTACAGTTGATTAATTGATTATAGACTACTTGCTTGTATGCTCCAATACGTAAAACTCTTATGTACTCTGTGACCGGAATAGCAAGAAATTAGCGTTAAGATGCTTAACAAAGAGTGGTTACAAAAATTACTGCAATCCAACTGGTTGTTCATTCCCATGACTAAATAAGACTCCTGTGAGATTTTTTTTATAAAAAAAAAACATGATTTCATCTCTGATTTGTGGTCGTATAGCGGTAGTGAAGTTTCTAGTTCAGTCTACTAGTTGGTGATATATGTCCAGTTGTTACTTTGTATGTGACAATATGTTGTACATCGTCCTCAATTTAAGATCTCCAAATATGTATAAATCCAATTACCTTACGTTCTGAACCATTGCATGAAAATATTTGAAACATATTCCTATTTTCTCATTTAATTTTCTGTTTTCCTTTTCATCTTTTACTTTTTAATTTTTGGGGTGAGAAGAATTATAAAATAATAAAACTGCTTACACAAGTAAGTTTCAGTAAGAAATATGTTTGCTAAAATTCCTTGTTTCCTGGTGTGTGAGTATTGCATATGGTGAGCGGTGATATCCTTAAGCATCCTCTGTACCTTGATTTAGCATAGATTAACTATAAAATAATTTAATTTTGGTTATTATAGGAAATGACTAGAATACAATTTGCACCCTTAGATTTACATGTTAGAATATTGTCACACTCCAAACTTGAAAATGTGTCTCCTTGTACCCTCTAAAGGTTAACACACACACCCCGACTTTTCAACCGGTCAAATTGTCGATTTGGTCTATTTAAAACCTTCCTACTGACCCGTGATGGTGGAGTTGATTGACTGTGATATGTTTATGACAATAGATCTAATTACACCACCAATCATCACCACTACCTAGACCTTACCGCCAAAAAAATGATAAGAATGGAATAGAATTGAAAATGAAAGAGAAGAAGAGCTGCTGCAGAGACTTAGACAGATAAATGGATCTTCTGAAATGGGTCGATCACCACCGAAAAAATAAAAAAAAATCCTTCATTAACAAACCCCAATCATCCAAGCGAGAGGGTCAATTACCAAAACGAGGATATCCACCCGATTGTTGGTGAAATATAAGATCCCAATGAACCCAACCATTGATGCTTTAATGATGATGAAAAAGATGGAATCTGATGAAATCTAAGATTTCAATGATGAAGATGAATATGATGAGATCTCATGATGAAGACTTGAGATCTGATATTTGATGTTGATTCCAGATCTATTTGGTTAGGAATTTACTTTTCTCTGTTTTTTTTTGCTTATTACTTTTTTCTTTTTAGTTAAGGCAGTGTAACGGTTTTGTTTAGTTTATTTCGCCTAATTAATATAATGACACTTTAACCCTTGAAAGAATTTAGGAAATTTGAGAAACCGGTACTTCAATAGCATTTTACCGGTTGAAAACTCGTGGTGTGTAATTTAACACAACTACCATAATAAGAGGGTGCATGAAGACACATTTTGAAGTATAGGGTGCGACAGTACTCTAACATGTGAACCTTGGAGTCCAAATTGTACTTTAGTCAGAGAAAATAAGATGATGACATCCATACTTTTTACAGAAATAAAATACTTATGTTTACAATGACTGCAAAAGTAACTTGATCATCTGACATGGTTTCACTACATTCATTTCATACAGGGTTAGTTGTGGGTTTAGCAGTATCTATTGTTTCAGTTGTAATATATTTTGGAATGCGTTGTTGTTCATCTTGATGCAGGATTGGGCTGGACAAAATCCAGCTCAAATTTCTACAGAGCTCTGTGGATTTGTGACAATTATTTCCGGGACATTTCTTCTTCACAAAACCAAGGACATGAATGAATGTATGTTTCTCAGATCTGTTCTATCCCATTTCTATTAATTCTCATCTGTTATCCATAATCTATGTGCCAACTATTTCTTGTGTTTCTTTATAGGCTCCTCGCAATCTATTCCAATGTACACTAATGAGCATACGAAAGATGATCAATTTGATGAATATAATCCTGAAGATATTCCTCTTAAGCGCCAAGATTCCATGAGGTAACTAATAGCATGTCATGCAAGTTAGAAAAATCATATCGGGGGAGGATATTGCAGGCATTGACATGTTATTGAAGGAAGTGACAGCTTTGGAACATTTCATTCAAATTATAGTTGGGTAAATGAGAAAAAATCTCCAATCGATTCAAATGGAGTGGAAGGGCGATGAAATGGTTGCTTTTAGCTGCGCCAATGTATTTTTTTTCAGCTAGTCCCGCTTCAACTTACTCATTGCCCGGGATGCCTTCAGCCATTGTACTCTGATGACATAGTTTTTTTTTTACAATTGCTGAGAAATACCAGCCTATGAGAAAACCCTAGTCAATTATAAGAAGACATTTTGAGATGCATCAAGACTGAATTTCATGTTTTGAAAACCCTAGTCAAATGTACTATGTTGATCATTTTATTCTTGTTTTGAAGAGAATTTCAGGGGTAATTTTGAAACTTTCACAAGTTCATATCATTGTCCCTTTTTATTTATTTATTTAATTGTATGTATCCCAATAAAAACATGTAAATTAGGACATGGAGTATATAGTATAAGTTTTGACTATGGGGGTTTATGCACAATCCCTTAGTTTTGATGAAATGGTAGATGGTATATCCTGTCACATATATAATCCCCTAACATTTTAGGAAAATAGACATTAAAGAAAAATAAAAAATCATGCTAGCAGAATTATTTTATTTTAGAAAAGTTTATATTAAACCTTCTTCAACTTATCATTGGATAGATTGTATTATATTTAGTGTTCCCTGAAATGCAACAAGGAGTATCAACCAACGTTAGATTTTCTATCAAGTAACATAAATTTGTGAAGGATTTGTAGTAATTATCTACATTTTTTAATGTGGTTATCTTTTTCCTATTTTATTTATTTAATTTTTTAGCTTTCTTGTTCTTTTATAGTTTAAACTATATCACAGGCTTGGTGCCGTGTTCAATAATTTAGAAGGGGATGGAATATTTAATCAGATTATTATATAAGTACTGCCTCCATCCAATGATTAAACACAGAGCATTCTCTCTTCAAATCAGAATGTATCATCCATTGACCTGACTTATATATATATATACAGGAGATTGATCAATAGTTAACACTGTAAAAAAGAGATTAGTCTTGAACAAATTCTGATCTTTCATTCCGGAATTACCTCAACATGTTGTGATGACACTTATAGGATTTGTATAGAAAAATTAAATTGATCTATTCTTGCTTTGACTAGGGCCCGCAATATTAAATCGCAGACGAGATTTATTTAAAAAACGATTTTGTTTTTCCTAATTGTTTTACCTTCTGGAGTCTGCAGTTTAATATTGAGGATGAGACTTACTTATTAAAATGGCGTCGCTTCCTTCTTTTAGCGTTCATAGTTTAATACTGCGCACGAAAGGCCTACAATCTCACAATAATCCATACAGAGAAGTTTCAAAAAGCAAAAAGATTTTATTATCTCTGTAGTTACATGCATGCAAATAAAGAGATGGAGCATAAACAAACAATAACACTGTCCAAGTAATTGTTTCTTAAAATCCATACAAAGAAATGAAATTATGAAGATTCGGGCCTTTTCAATCCTAAAGCTTTATAATGGCTCCGCTCATCATGGTTGTAAATATTCCACATATTACACACTTTCGAAGTGGCTTCTGTCCTGCGAATTGTTCAACAACACTTTTCAACCGTGTTGCATTTTAACGATCTTTTATCTGCGAACATATTGGATCAATCACAAGATCATTGGAAGCAGCAACATCATCAACATCGTGCAATTTCATAGTGTCATCGGCCTTGATAAAAGGTTGCACATTGTCGTTCGGTCTTATTTTGACACCTTCAGCAAGGATTTTGGCCACAATTTTTTCCTCACGATCTTGCATTTCATCAACATATGTAGTGACTTCTTTAGAAGACGAATCATCCAACACAAAACCCAAAAATCGTTTTGCTAAATAATTAAATCGACCGGGTTGTGTCTCGGCATAATATGCGACTGAGGTGAGAACGTACGGGGTGACACCGTTGGTTTGATTAGCATCTTAAGTCCATCGCTTGTGTATCAATTCTTCAGAAATCTGAACCAAGTTCTTTGAAGTTAGTAGCACGAGAATGTGACGGTATATAGTACCAGAATATTCAAACATTTTGCAATTACATTTCGCCATCCTGATATCTTTATATTGCACAACTGTGAAATACCTACGGTGAGATTCAGGAACCATCACTTTGAACACTAAGTAGTTTTTCGAATCAGAAGTTGACAACTCAGGCACCTTTTTAGAAGTTAACTTGTGCGATTTTGTTAGTTCAATTTGAAAATGCCGGAACATTTCTTTGGTATATATTTCAGCTGCATGCATCTCTAACGGATCTCCAATAATGAATTTCCTTGCACGATTAACTGTGATATAATCATCTTGTTTCTCTCTGATGTACTGCTTCTCAATAGCTTTCTGGGACTTTAAAACAAAATCTCTAATCCCCGTAGAAGTATTGACAAATTCGTAAAGAAAACTGTTCATACTTTCACTCTTAGAAGTAGAAGTCATTCCCGCTGCGAATAAATTTTTTAAATACTCCCCAATCTATTTTGCTTTTAATTCATACAGAGATTTCAACCATTCGTGATTCTGCAGACCGTAGTTTTCAAGTAACAAATTGCAAATGTCCTCAAATTCTTGAATAGTCAAACACTTAAAGACGCGGTAGTTACAATTTGACTTAAAAGTTGGATGCGATGAATAGATATACCCAAATTAATTTTTCAGGATATTTTTTGCTAATGTGTCAAGTACACAATGCATGGTGTGTATTAGGAAAAACCCTAGCAATCGCATTCGATATAACATGATCTTGATTAGTGACAATGGTTATGAGATATTTGTAATTCATTACTTCAAGCCACTGCTCAAACAACCATACAAATGTATCCTCAGTCTCATCGCTCAAGAGTGCACACCCAAACATTACAGAATGGTAATAATGATTTACACTAGTGAAATGAGCAAATCGCATGAAATTTTTGTTTATTCGGTATGCGGTATCAAAAGTTATAACGTCATCAAAATTATGATAAGCAAGTATTAACCGATTATCTACTCACATAATACATCCGATACGATTATCCACGTTTGGTTTGACACTAAAATAAAATTTGCTCGGACTCTCACACTGTAACTTTCTCAAGTAATCTATTGCACCTGTGCATCATTCGAATCAATACTATTACGTATAATATCTCTAATTATATTTTGCACATTCGTTTCAGAGAACCCAACAATGCTCATACCTCCTCCCAATGAGCTCAGAACATTCATAATCCTACTTGGACCAATCCCAACATTATTAAGGGTTTCAATCAAATCCCTAACAACTCCTAAAATATTTTTGTGCTTGAATTTGATTTACTTGGGGACGACACACATTCAAGATTGTGATTCAACTCAAGTGTAGACACAAACTATTTGTCTTTACTCCTATCATGCACAACATAAAATTTTGTTCTACTTTCTGTTCTATCAATAGATCTGTCCATCCTCCGCTTTCCCATAACCACATTATTATCTTTATCATCAGTGACAATCTTATTTTTTTTAACAACCCTATATCCAACTTTACGACATTGATACAATCTAGAACAAAAATGTTCAGATCTCACATGTTTTCTGCTAGTTTTTATTTTTACTTTAAATTCAACACGTTTCGCATATTTTCTGTAAAAAATTTCAGCATCTTCCAATGTATCAAATATTTGACCAACATAAGGAATGGTATACTGAACTAAAACAATTTCATCATTATTATCGTGCAATTTTTCCTCAGTACTTGATATTGAATGAAATTATGCTTCAGCAAACAAATCAATGGCAAAACAAATGAATCAGTTGTAAAAATGAAATTACTGATTATCGATTCTTGGTGATGTTTGTCTGCAAGTATGCTTGCTTGCTTGCTAGTAGGCTATGCGCTTTCAAGTTGATTGAACCATTTATCGATGAAAGAGAACAACAAAAGTAATTTGCAATTAGGGTTTTATCAGTCAGAATTCGCAGTTTAGTTATGCGGACATATGTTTTTATTAAAAATGGCAGCGTTTTAATGATAAATCAGCGTCCGCGGTATTAAACTGCGGACTAGGACTTTAGACAAGAAAATTTTAATTTAATGCTATTAGTCTTCCATTTTCTTGGGTATTATTATTGTAGATTCATCGGATGATGATAAAAATACCCATGAACAAATGAAAAACTTAATAGCATTAAATTGAACTATACTAGTCACAGATCGGTACTGTAAAAATGAGATGAGTATACATCACGAATCAAGGCTCAAGAATTTTCTAATTCTCTTGCATATTCAAGTTGGTAGTTACAAATTCAAGTAATCAGTAACAATAATAACAATATGCAAGAAGAAATAGAAAATTTCTTCAACCTTAAAAATTTGAACTCTTCTACTTCTCTAAAAAAAACGGTCAATAGATGAGATCCTAAAATCATAATATGAAGTATGAAGTTTTCAGCGGTACTTGGCCTTATTTATAATCTGACCTAGCTTCCACAGTATTAAACTGTGGACATGACTTATGAGATTCTTGGCGTCGTTTGGTTAAACCCGGGGTGTCGTTTGGTGAGACCTAGAATCCGCATTATTAAACTTCGGACGATTGTTTAGAATAAAACGACAACATATTAATTAATTTTCAAAAGAAAAATAGCGTCCGCAGTTTAATACTGCGGACGGGGACTTGTAAAGGAGGGACATTTTGGATATTTACCTCGTTGCAGTATTAAACTGCAGAATACTAAAAAATTAAATTGCGGATGAGAGCTATATTAATCGTTAGATATTCGGATGGACGATCAATATTTGTTACAAGGCTACCCTCTTTTTTATAACGTTAGCTATGAATAAGTCCCTATATATATAAATCAATGACACTAAATTTTTTACATAATTTTTTGACTCTTGGATTTGAGCACTCTTAATGGCTAAGAATATTAAAGCTGATTTTTAATTTAAAACTAAATAAAAATAAACTAAAAATCAACTTTAATTTTAGCCATTAAGAGTGTTCAAATCTAAGAGTCAAAAAATTATGTAAAAATCTTAGTGCCATTGATCCGCCTCCATATATATATATATATATATATATATATATATATATATATATATATATATAGCTACATTTGCTATGGTCAGTATTCCAGCAAACTGATCTGTAATCCACATGTTGATCTAACAACCAAAATAAATATTTCATATGTGCACAAAAGAATGACAAAAATATTTAAAATATAAAAAAAATATAAATTTTGTGGATCACATATAAACTATTTTAAAATAAATGAATCTTCATTTCCTGAGAACAATATCAAAAAAAGAGTATTAGATTGAGAATTGATGTTTACTATTTGGAGTATATATCAAATCAAAATATAATCCTCATCCAGTGAGTAGACTTTCAAGTATAATAGTACCTTCACCAATTTAATAAGCTACTGAATAGAGAGTCTAACGTTGTTGTCATATTTATTATCTAATACTTATTTATTTATCTACAACTATTTTGTGACAGAATATTACATTATATTAATTTATATAAGTGGGGACAACCGATAAGATGCGAGAACGTGGCAGTAGATTTGGGAAAACCTGTGTATCAAGTTGAAGAAGCAGTTCAACTAAAATTTCCAAAGCAAATTAATAACAACAACCATTTACCCTCCACGCCAACGACATATCATCACCCACCTCTTATGCCACTTTACAAAGATTTGAAGAAACAATCAAATCAAGTATATATATGAATGGCTACAGAAGACTTCACCTTTGAGTTCCCAATCACCACCACCACTCCACCACCACCTTCCGTCGACTCACCGCCTTGGTGGTATGTAACTTCTTCATCCTCCGGCCATGAAAAGAAAGAGGCCAACGATGAAAATAAAGGCGTGGAGGGCAGCATAAAGGCGGAAAGTGAAGGTGGTGGAAATATTAGTGATGGTGAAGAAGAGGAAAAGATGGACTTGCTATGGGAGGGTTTCAATGAGGAGATGTCTAGAAATTGTGGGTTGGTGGTGGAATCCGATGTGTCGCGGCGGAGGGCGGTGAGGTTAGGCAGAGGGAAAGCCTTCAAGTTGGGGGAAGCCGATGGTGGAAGGAGGCTAAGTATAGTTATGTTCTTGAAGGTTTTGAAGAAGCTCTTTGTCCTTCATAACTCTCAACGTTCCCTAAAGAAGGGAGTTAACATGGTGATTTGATTTGGGTTAGGTATGTTCAGTATATATATTTGGAGAACTAAATGCACTACCACAAAAAAAAAATGGTATCGTTTGGAATAAGTTTGATTGTAAACGAACAATATTTTCAAGTGTATTTATAGCGTTTCAAACTCATCATAAGCAGGTGAACGAATAAATTCGTTCACCAAAGTGTGTTATGGGCTTGTTGGGGATTTGGGTTTTGGAATGGCTATTGATTCTTCACAAAATAAGGGTTGAAAGGAGAATCATGCATTTTTAGGACTTATTTTATGGGAGAAGCCAAGTGGATTTATTTAATTTCATTAATTAATCATTCACTTTGTTGGCAATTTGCATTCAAGATTCCTTAGGTCTAGCTTGCTCGGATCTCCCTCTAAATATAAACAAATTCTTATAGATATTGATAGTTTGAACTGTTTATTGAGGTTGTTAATCTATGTGGTATTTCACTACTTATTTCAAACTTATTATGTATTTTAGATAATTTAATAACCCCAATGGGTTAATTCAAGTGATGGTGAAGTGATAGTAGTTAGTCATTTAGGCTGGGGTGCGCAAGAGGAGGGTGTGGGAGTGTTGTGTGTTAATGTAGCCAAAAAAAAATAATCAGTTCTTGTTGCTATTAAATGTAATGATATAGTATGTAAATCATTAACTGAAGTGCCTACTAACAATAATTTTGTAGCCAATATAAATCTTTTCCATTAATATAGTCGAAACTTCGTATAAACAATTTCAAGTCTAATAATAATTATAATATAATTAAAATACAATTAGGTATATATAAAACAAATATTCAGGACAATTTTTTTTTTACTATGGGACTTAAACACTTGATAATTTTAGAAAATTTATATTTTCACATGACTTACATATCTACATAGTTAATATTACATGACTTTTTAAGGAAATTTTAATTTTAATTACAAGTATAACCAAGTTAGTTCCTCATTATTTATTCATTATTAGGAATTACCGAGTATAAAAATTTATTTGAACGTACATTACCTCTGTACCTAGGCCTGACAAAATATGGTTATGGGTTGGTTTTGGTTTTCAAAATATGGTTATGGTTCTATTTAAGAACTAAAACCATATTAACCATTTTTAATATGGGTTATGTGGGTTGGAACCATATGGTTATGGTTAAAAACTATATTAACCATATTAACCATTTTTAAGATGTTTTGACTTTTAAACAGAATTTTTAAATGAACTTTTAATAGGGGTGGGGTGGGTTGGGGTGGGGTGGGTGGTATATACATATTATTTTTTTTCGGTGGGGGTGGAGGTGGGGTGGGGAGTGGGGGTGGGGTGGGGTGGGAGTGGGGGGTAAGAGGTGTATACATAATTACATAATATTATTTTTTTTTGTGGGTGGGGGTGGATGGGGGGTAAGAGATGTATACGTAATCACATAATATTATTTTTTTTTGCGGGGGTGGTGTGGTGTGGGGTGTGGGGTGGGGAGTGAGGTGTGGAGGTGAGTGGGGTGAGTGGGTAGGGTGTGGGGTGGGTGGGTAGGTAGGTAGGTGGAGTGGGTGGGTGGGGTGGGGTGGGGTGGGTGAGTGGGGATAGGGTGTGGGGTGGGTAAGTGGGTGGGTGAGTAGGTAGGTAAGTGGGATGGGGTGGGGTGAGTGGGAGTAGGGGGTGGGGTGAGTGGGAGTGTTGGGTGGGTGCGTGGGTAGGATGTGGGAGTGGGTGGGGTGAGTGGTGTATACATAATCGCTTAATATTTTTTTCGGGAGTGAGTGTTGGGTGGTTGGGTGGGATGGGTGCGTAGGTGCATGGGTGGGTGGGGTGGGTAGGGGGTGTGGTGCGTTGGTAGGTAGGTTGGTGGGGTGGGGTGGGTGGGATGGGTTGGTGGGTGAGGGGGGGTAAGTGGGTGGGTGGATGGGTGGGTACGTGGGTGGGTGGGGCGTAGGTAGGTGAGTGGGTGGGTAGGTGGGGTGGGTGGGGTGGGGTGGGGTGCGTGGTGTATATATATTATTTTTTTTGGGTGGGAGTGGGGGTGGGGGTGGTGGTGGGGTGGGGGGTAAGGGGTGTATACATAATCACATAATATTATTTTTTTGTGGCGTGGGTGTGGGGGTGGGTGGGTGTGGGGTGGGAGAGGTGGGAGTAAGGGGTGTATACATAATCACATAATATTATTTTTTTGGGTTTAGGTGTGGGTGTGGGAGTGGGGGTGGGTGGGGGATGGGTTGGGTGGGTTAGGTGGGGTGGATGAACTTCTTGAATATGTAAATATGGGTAAAGAGAATTTTTGATTTAAATTTGGAATAAAATATGGATCGAAATATGGTTAACCGGATTGAAACTATATATATTTTTTTAAATATAGTTCCAAACTTTAACCAACTCAAATAAATAAAAATAGTTAACTAACCTATTTGATTCCAGTTAATATAAATTGACCCGATAGTTAACCAACTATATTATCACGTCTATATGTACCCTTTAAACGTGTTTATGTTCTTTAAATGTATTAAACTTTAACTAAATTCTTTAAATGTATTAAACTTTAACTTCCTCTAGGAGGGGGAATGACCCCACAGCCTTTGCAATGGAAAGACGTGGTCATACCTACCGAGCTAACTTACCTTTATCATCTACCGAATTGGACAGAATGATAGATGTTTTATTCCAATTTCCCTAGTTTGAAAACAAAAGAGCCTCAAAATCACATTTTACCCTCCAACACACGGAGAAAACAAGTAAACGGACTTGATGATTTATACAACAACAAACACACCATGCCAATTATATAGTACAGTTTCAAATTGCCTCCAAAATTTTACCAGAAAATGGACAAAGAAAGAATATATATATATATGGAACCAAGAAGATTTCGCAGTGGAAGTGTTGGGGTTGGGAGCTTCTCCCATTCCTTCAAACAAAGGCAATTAATGGAATCAAGAATTGATACTATGGACAGATCATGAAACTAATATTCGAGGAGCAGGCATCCGAAATGCTCGACATAAGCTAGGGTTTCTTCACATAGAATGGTAATGTACCATATTCGATGTCAACAAACAGCACTTAGTTTTGCGGCAGATATCTTCTTGAAGCAACCTAAAAGAATGTGGCCAGTATAGCATACTAAAAAACTGAACTAGCTGGATAAGCAAGCTCAACATTATATGCACAAACTACTCCGTTGAATGTCCAGCAGTATATCTGCTCTCCTCTGATCTGTGACGGAATAGTTTTGCTACTTTCCGTCTCTCACAGTCCTGAATCAAAAAAAGAAAAACAAGGATTTAAAATCTAAACAAATATATATCCTTGAGAGAGTAATATATAGTCACTTGGATGGAATTTAGTTACAGGAATCCACACCTTAAACATATTAAGATAAAAAGGTTTGGTAGGATTCGTCCTTCTCAGTTTCTGGTATGTATATGCAAAACTTAGCTGATCACGAGGGGTAAACCGCTCAACCTCATTAAACCAAAGACAGGAGAACAAGTTTGACATTGGCGTGTGTGCTCTTACAATGAAAGACCCTTCAGGTACATCTGAAAAAGGAAAAAAGAAAAAATGTAAATTTGGGATGAGTATGGTGTCATAATCTGCAGGTTTTAATGATAAAGAGGATTGCTCCGAGACAAGAAAGAGGAATGTGCAGTGAAAAATCGTACTGCTAGGGAGAAGCTTGTTCGGATCAGAAGCATTGAACCTTTTCAGCCCGTCAGCCTGGTAAAATAAGAACTGTTCATCTATGATAGTATGATTGAACTTGTTAAGCTTCTTATTTTGGGCCACTTCTTCCCACAAACAATGGCGATCATAGTGATTAGAAATAGCATACTCATAACCTTTCCGCCAGAGAAAGTATTCCAAGATGAGCAGTGGATCAAGTTGAAGTCGTAGTTTGCTATCCAACCAAATTGAATACCTGTGAAGATTTCACAAATAGATGATTAGAAATAGGCAACACAACTTCAATTGGAGGAATGCCGTACGGTCCATACCTACCCACAGGAAACACAATTGGGTACCACCTTATGCAATTAACCTATATTATAATCACATTCTCAAAAAGGAATGCACTTTTATCTTCAAAATCTCCACAGGTATGTAAGATGGTACATGTTTACCAATTATTCCAGCCCAGGTCTAGGTTCTGATTCTTAAGATAGGGATAGTAATGTGTTTTGAAATTTAATGAAGAGGTAGATGGGATTTAGAAAGCCAAATAACACGCACCATCGTGTCAAGTATGGGAAAAGAAGCAAATACACGTATGTATTTGACCAGTGTTACCTGAACGTGATTCATTTGGCTCGTGGAGCCGATACAAGTATGTACTATAGTACCTACGCTAAAATGCAGGGTAGCTTTATATGAGTGCCTATAGATGAGAATTCTCTTAAAGAAGATTTTAGTTGAATCTACAAGTTAATTGTTCAATAAGTAATTTAGTACAAATGTGATATTTGAGTATTCCATACTAAGTTAGAATATTGATATTTGTACAATTATAGATAAAACAACAAAATAATAGAATATGTAGGTAAGAGTATTGTTACAACAAACTATGGCAAATACGGAAATCAACAAAGAAAGTTAGACAAGAACACAAGATTTACGTGGAAAACACAAATTGGGAAAAACCACAGGCGTGAGGCAGAAGATATCACATAATCAAAGTGTGAAAGATGCAATCTGTGAAGAACATTCTCACACCCCAAAACCTGAATACCCCAGTTATACTAACATATACTCCCTCAATTCCAAAATATAAGATAAATTACCAACTTTTTAAAGTAACTTGAGATATTTTTAAACTCAAAATTGACATAAATTCATTTAATTTTAGTCAATATAATAATGAATATTATAAACTATCTAAAAAGTGCTACCGATAATAATATTTATTGTTTCGTAATCTTTAACAAATCTTATCAGTTTTGAACTTGAAAATGATTCAAATTGACCTTCTAAAGTCGATATTAATCTTATATTTTAGAACAAAGTATATAGCTGCGTAAAAACATAATATGCTCAAATAACAAAACAAGTCCAAGAACTCATCGTCGTACGTCATTACTCATTATGTAACCATGATTCCCCAAAGTTTAGTATATCGTGATGCTTCCAACTCAGTTATTACCATTAGGTACTGCATTAAATTTATTCCATTTCATTCACTTGAACATAAAACGATCACCCACAACATTAGCATAAAAATTTGATCTTAGCCAACAGGTTGAGAAATGACTACCTTGATGTATTAACCGAATAAACAACTACCATCAATGTCAAGTAAACAATAATTTTCAAACCAAACTAAAAGTCCAAACATTATGATTTCTGGTTATCTACTTCTAAATCTTGCTAACGCAGGAGCTGCCAGTTGAGCATCACAGTAATTCGCTTGCATTATAAAATTCTAGTGTGTGAGTAGCCATTTAAAATTCTCCCGATGGGAGAAAATTCTGACTACGATCCTAAAAAGTAAAATGTGTACACCTGCAATTGGATCACCTTAATTTAAGTCTCTTAGAATTCCTGGAGTTTAAAACAAAATAAACAGGACAACATTATTAAAAAGGCTGAGATAACATGTCACAATTCGACTTTCAGTATTATGGTCCACATAACAATTGGGAAGATAAAAAAGAGAAGGATCAGACAACATATATATATACACACATGTATATATAATCTTATGTTGAAAGATATTATGTTGTGTCCAGCCATCAGCATATAAACTTTGCTTTATTTTGTATAAAAATAAAACACTAACCACATAAACTACTTTTAATATACTCCCTCTATTCCGAAATATAAGATACTTTTTAAAGTCAAATTGAAATATTTTCAAATTCAAAACAAATATGATTCATCTAACTTTTGAGCATAATAAATCTTTTAATTTGTACTACTCTTTAGATAATTTGCAATTTTTGTAACTGTATTGCCCTAAAACTAATGAACTCATATCAATTTTGAATTTAAAAATATCTAAAATTGACTTCAAAAGTCAAACTTGATCTTATATTTTGGACTGACGGAGTATATAACAAATTTGTTGTAATCACAAAGGGAAAAAGCTACAAAACTCAGCAATCCAATAACCATAATTTCACTAGCTTCTCTTACCTTGCAGAAGGAAAAAGTCGGTGTGGAAGAAATTTTGGTATCTTTCCCACTCTACGCATATCAGTGTAAGGGAGATTCTTCACCATTACAATCTTCCATAAACCAATAAATCCCATAGTATCTGGCATATGTCCTTCTGAGGAAAGGGTGTGTAAAGTAATTTCATCCACAAACATGACAAAGCAGACATTTTTCCTCGACAAACGAGAGACCTGAATTGAGGGAAAATTGAAAAAAAAAACTTGTAACTAGAAAAATGAAGATTTGAAACGGTTCACAAAAGTATCACAAAATGCACTAGAAATCCAATCCTAGTACAGAATAAGTGACTTACAGAATGACCCAAGAAGTAGTAGCACAGGGAAAATGCATGAAGTATCTTACATATTTTCTTGAACCTGAGTTCATTTCAATCAAGATCCAGATTGTTTATAAAATATGCTGCTATCTTCCAGACTTAAAATGTACAATTAAAAGGTGATTACTTGTTCTTGTAAATTCATTCTTCAATGAATAGTTGAAAGGATAGAGACTTGATAACAAGCAACAATGAGAAGTTATAGTAGGAAAACTAGGGTCTAGGACTTGTGCATAAAAGACAGACCAGGAATCTAACCTCAATGCTCAACATACAGCAAACAATGATTATAGGAAGCAGAAATACAAGAAAATACTAAAAAGTCATGCCCTATCTTAAATCATAATGTAATAATAACCATGTGGGTTTTGTCTCTTTTCTGACAATAATAGACAATTGAAATTGGCTGGCTACTAGCAAATAACATGCCTGGCAGCCTAAAGTTTTAACATTGTGTCAAACAATGCCCCAATATTCATATATGGTAGATATAACTTGGATAACCAAATAATTTATATGCACATATGTGGTTTGTAGGATTGTTACTTCAATATGTTAACATACCTAGTTCTGGTCCTACATGCGCATCAATCAGGGTGTTCGTCTAAACTCCAAACTGGATGCACCGAGCAAACCCGTCTTCATGGAGCAGATTAGTTTTTCTAATCATCAGTGCATTGCTAAGCCCAAATTTTTAGAGAAACAGTCTACCAGATTGGATCTGGGTTTTAAAGTCAGTTTAACAAAACCAACCTGAGAACTGAAAGCCCTAATAGCATTTGAATCTTATCCGCTACTTATATCTAGGATGGCAAGACAAGATATGGCATGTAAAATCTAAAAACTTCTCAAATTCTTGATACGGAATGACCCTCCTTTCTATGCTTCGAAGCAATTTATATCTTCTTTGAATTTAGAAAATGTTGATCCTATATTACTTTTATCAATTCCTGTTTACTTATATTTTCTCATTATATTTTGTTCTTTTTTCTTCAGTATGCATATCAAAAGAACTACATAAAAGATCCTATGCTTTGAGATTTACACTCGACCTTGAAAAGTGGAAAACACTCGAAACAAAACGTGATATAAGATTCTAGAAGTATTAGTTAAATCATTTATATTATTATTTATGGATGAATTTAATTTAATTAGTAATTTTAGGTAGATAGTAATTAGCTTTTCTTTAATTTTTAGTATATAATAATTACGGATTTGTTTCCTTTACTAAATTAGGTTACTTTAGTAGTATTAGGTTTTACTTGGGCTCGGGTTTCCGATCTCCTATATACACTAATGTAACCCATCATGGAATACAGTGAATCAAATATTTTGATTTAAAGTCTTTGTACTTTGTGGTCTTTCGACCTTATTATTCTTCTCTGTTTCCCCTTTGTTCCTTCTTTCTAACTTATCCTGCATCAACACTGCTTTCAAACACATATTACTAACTTGATTACTAAATCTACTTGTTTCTCAAATCATAAAGTTTCTCAATATAATTAAATCAGCCTTAACAGCTTTAGACGACAACCAATTACCAGAAAGATCTGATAATCACTTTATCATCTTTACCAGCAGTTGTAGTTGCCAGAATTATCAGAGCTTGCCGCTCAACAGCCCTGCTAAGGAAAGGACACTTTTGCCTTCAGAAGAAGGATTGTCCAAGTAGAGGCAGTTATAACCACAACAATAATTCCACCAATATTATTTGTAAATCAGTCAGCTTTCAACAAATGTAAAGAACATAGAAGGGGAGAAAACAAAAGGCTAATAAACCAGAAAACAGACAAAAAACCAAGTAAAATAAAATCGTACCATTTTGCCTACAGGAATTCTCAGGCGATCTGAATTCCCAAATATGCACGAGGACACAGCAATATGGCAACTACTAATGTATTTTGAATCATCTTCTGCCAAGTCAAATCCAGTACTTGGAGATCCTTTAGGACTTTTCACAAAGCCACAATTTATTTTCTGATCTTGTGCAATATATGATTCCTCCCTTTCTTTTAAACTCTGATGCCCAGCAAATCTTGGCACCCATGATTCTTCTCCATTGGGATTCTCTTCAACTTTTCTATACTGCAATGCAAATCGAGAAAATTTTCTACTTTCTAAAGGCTCAACAAGTTGTGAAGTAGAGTTCAATATCTTCATCTCACAAGAACCTGAAAAATAAAATAAAAAATAGAGCCACCTTAAACCTTGGAACAAATTAATATTCAAAAATAAAATTAACGAAGTACATTTGTTCGAATATACATCCCTCATCCCTGTGTTTGCTAGTCACATACAAGCAGCCCAAAAACTACAGCAGTTACAACTTATACTTGGACCTTAGATGAGTTGCATACTAGACAATTTTCGCAATTTATTTTCTTCCTTTTCTTTCAATTATAGTTTCGATTAAGTTTGTTCTTTAATGAAATACATAGCATTCTCATTTTCTAAGTACCTTTGTTTTGAAAATTACCAATACTCATTATGATACGGAAGAAGAAATTCAAGAAGTTTATTATTAATTTTGTATTGTTATTTAGAGATAAATGTTAGATTATTAATATAACTATTTTAGTAGGATATTCTAGAAGTTTTAATTATGGTAGTCGATTTTAATTATGAGATTTTTAATTATGATAGCAAATTATAATTAGAAGATTTTTTTAGGAGATTGTTTCCTTTTTGAATTAGGGTTTTTACTTAGTCTTCAAGTATTGAATTTTCTATTTAAGCATTATAATACTTTATTATTTGGGAGATTATTAAATGAATTGATTTGAGATTAAAGTTGTGAGTTTTTGTCGAGTGAATTACAATTAATCTCGCTTGGCCTTTACTTGATAGGGCTCCTACAGTTACATCATTTGAGTATACCTTATTCCTTCTTCCTACTTCGTCCTACATCATAATAGTATCAAGAGCCAAAATTCCCAATATCTTTTGATTTTACCCAATTCCTTCCTACCCTATTTTTCTGACCTCCATCAAATTGTCAAAGTTCGCTAGGGAATCGACAACAATTGTCTGAAACGAAAGCACGATCTGCAGTAAGAATCGTCATCGCCGTAGTTTCCATTTATCCCAAAAAGAATTCAACGTTACAATTTATCGTTACAGTGCGCGACATTGTTCATCAAATTTCTAGTGTTCCTTCTACCAAATTATAGTTTTGATGTAGGACAATATCGCGACGATTCTGGTGCGAGATGTTTTCAGCGAGGCTTCTGACGATGAACAATGATTTTGAAAGCGATTCCCCAAAGGTTATGCTTTGATACCACAAATGATGTATGACAATTTATAAACTGAATTCCGCAATTAATTGATGTATGAATAAATCTAGAATCTAAACTCTACACTTAAATTCTAGAGTTTAGAGTTTCAACTCGACGTCTATTAACTCTAAAAAATATCTCCACGCTATAAGAAAAGCTGATAATAATTATATATCCAGAATAATTTTCCAAGGAGCAGTACATCGGCATTTATAAACAAAACAACCCTAAATTAAACTTGAGACCAAAAAGACAAAAATAACCCAACTAACTAAAACAAGTGCTTAAAATACTCTAACTAATTAAAACAAGTCCATAATAATGAAATAAACAAAATAAATAAATAAGGCAACTAAATCATCTATCCCCATCAAGTTTGGTACATCCCAAGTTTCTGAAATTTTCAATTCTGCCCAATTTTGTTTCTAAAATTTTCACCAAAGTTTCTTAAACTTTCAATAAAACCCCTAAAGTTTCTAAAATATTCAATTTAATCCCCATAATTTTTGAGTTTTCAATTTAACCCTCAAAATTTTTGAAATTTTCAATTCAGTCCCTCTACATATATACAATGTTTTCGAGGTTTAACAATCCAGACTTTCTTTGAGCTAAGATAAAACAACTAGAGCATCGAATTTTGGTTATATATGAGCAACTTAAAAGGTTGTATCACGTATAATGTCGAGTATTGAAAATTATGCGATGAACTTGCATTTTCTGAAACAAGTCTTGCAAATTTAAAGACACGTTACTAGTACATAACCAAATGCTATGTTCGTCCATATTTTGTTCAAGTGCAAAAAAATGTTCGCCCTAATCGTGTTTGTTCAACTAAAGCGACACGTTCACAAGAGAAGATCCACAAAATAAATTCTTACAAGACAATTGATGAATGTCTCACAATACTTGAACGTATCCATAACCAATATGAAATTGATGAGGATAAAGAAGTGCAAGTACTCTCACATATTGATGTTTGTGGGTAACATGAAGCGGAAGTTAAGTGTGTTGAACAAGTTGCAAATTTAGATATGGTTTGAAGTGAGGAAATTGAAGTTTAACCTCATATGCGAAAACATCAAGGAAGATATAGTTGAAGTCAGTCATGCTAATTGTCTCTTTTCAGTTGATACATTGGAGTCCTAAGCTATTTCAAAATTTTATATTATGTCATTGTTATTCCTAAAAATTGTGCTCATAACCTTGATTGTTCAGATGCGCATATTTTGTTGGAAGATATCTCCCGGACTATGGTTTATTATTCTTCGATATTTCAAAACTCGAGGACGAGTTTTTTTCAAAGACAAGGAAAATGATGCGATACGGAAGAAGAAATTCAAGAAGTTTATTATTAATTTTATATTGTTATTTAGTGATAAATGTTGGATTATTACTGTAATTATTTTAGTAGGATATTCTAGAAGTTTTAATTATGATAGTAGATTTTAATTAGGAAATTTTTAATTATGGTAGTAGATTTTAATTAGGAGATTTTTAATTATGATAGTAGATTTTAATTATGAGAGTTTTTTTAGGAGATTTTTTTCTTTTTGAATTAGGGTTTTTACTTGGTTCTCAAGTATTGGGTTTTCTATTTAAGCATTGTAATACTTCGTTATTTGGGAGATTATTGAATGAATTGATTTGAGATTAAAGTTGTGTGCTTTTGTATTTTTTTTTACCGGAGAGATATATCTTATTCCTTCTTCCTACCCCATCCTACATCACATAAATAAAGAAGACAGTTGGCAACACAAATCAATGTTAAGTTTAATGTTCAGGCAAGTAATTCTCTTCTGCTCTTGTGCATCTTTTGCAGGGCCATTCAATCAACTAGGATTTGTGAAGATAAGAAATTATGCCACATATTTGGGCATTGTTCCTAATAGCCAATTATTGATTGATAGGGTTTTAAATTAGGTTTAGGATTTGCTAACAATTAACAACCGAAAATCTCAGGAACTAAAATGATGGGGGAATTTCAGCTTTAAGAGATGCTTAGATTATTTGCCAGACCAGTAATCTTGCGTCATTATGTGTAGATACTAACAGGTTCTGCTTTATCTGATATTGAGGAGGAAAGCTACAGCTTGCCAATACAGTTATCTTGTTAGGCAGTGAAGAGATTTGCTTCCACAAGTAGAAAAGGTGCAACATGTATAGAGAAGGTAATAGGGTGGCAGAGTTGTTAGCAGCTCGGGCATTTACTGTTATATGGCAACATATCAATTACCAGATCACTGTTGGAGAATTTGGAGAGACATGGTAATGGTGTATATATCTCTAGGCCTAGCCAGCTGTCTATAGTTTTAGTTCCACTAGCCTTACTTAATTTTTATGTCATCAAACTACAGAATTTTAGTTAGGGGACAATTCTATACATTTTGGGATATTTACAAGAATAAGTTTAGAGCTGCCTGATATTACTTCAGATTATATCGCATTTAGATTTTATGTTTTCAAACATAATTACCAAGAATCAAATATGAAGTATTACATTTGGTCTGATGCTTGTTTAGTGATCCATCTACATTGAAATAATTCATCAAGAACCATAGTATGTCAAGAAAAAACAAATAAAATTTAATTGAAATCCATAAAAGAGTAGCAACATCAAATCATGTTTGTAGATAAACTCTTGGAGATCCATAAATAAAATCAGTGTTGCCTTAGCAGTTTTACTTGAGAAGAGGGAGGCAAGATTCACTAACCACTTGAAAGACCTTATAACAAAATAAACTAGGATTATGTTTAAAAGAAGATGTATAAGTTAAATAACAAATTTCTTAAGCGCATGATTGATTTTCATCCCACAATATGGTGGGGTATTCATGCAAATGGTCCAGCTTATTACATAAAACTTAAAAGAAAATTTAGTAGATTCCAAAATCTTTTTTTTTTGGTGAAGAGTAGATTCCAAAATCACCTCATGGCTGCTTTTGCTAAAACTTTAATTTATGCATTTAAGCATTTGTTCGGCCATATTCATTTCAAAACTCCAATTCATGTCCAAAGCGCTTTTGAGTAGTCAATACACATGCCAATCAGGCTCTCAGGAAATTAGAGGTTGATTGAGGTTTCTTTTTGGTACTCTAGCTGATATAGTACATTCAGATACATATTCTAAGATAGATTTTATTTGGTCTTTCTGTTTTATGGTTATTTTAGCTTGAATATTGTGTTAATTGATTTTTCTTTTTCCTCTTTTTTTTTTGACAAGTAAAATATATTCATAGAGGTACCAAGGGGGTGCCACCCACATACTACAACCAAAGTTTCAAAAGAAAACGAAAAAACCCTTCCTCACCAAGGCAAAATTCAAATATACATCATATGTCAAATCTAAACTTCAACAAAAATTAATTAAAAAAAGGTAATAACCTAACCAAGATAAACCTCATTCTGCCAAAAGAATAGACTCAAAATTAAATATAAACAATTTACAAAACAGAGCAGAAAAGTTACCTGAAAATTTGTGCCGCTTTGGCTTCTTCTTTGAAGCCGACCGCTTTTCGGAAGTAGACCTCCTTGAAGATTGACCACCAACAACACTGACATGTCTGGAATTGACACTGATTTCATCTGAATGTAGAGAAGTCAAAGAAGAATCTTCAGTGGATAGTCCAGACATGTCCTCGTCAATATTCCGCCCCTTGGTTCCAGCATGTAGTTCATCAGAAGACCCCCTACTATCTACGACATGAGATAGAGCTACATTTTTATGATCCCCCTGTCCATGTCCAGTAGCATCATAATCTTCAGCTCTTGAATCATGTGAATCAATACCATCATCATACTCGTCGTCAGCATCCACTTCCTCATCGTGGATGCCGACAGCTGCATCAATTGATAGCTGATTTTTATCTCTATCTTCATTTCTTGATCGTCCAGCACCCTTTAAAGAGGCCTCATATTCTGCCTCGTACATTTTTAATTCATCTCGGCCAGCTTCATTATATAAACCTATAACTCTATGATTTGAACCCTTATGAGATTCAGAAAACGATGACTTCTTATCGCTAATATTCCCCTTCTCTACAGCATGAACATTACCCGTGGACCCATCCCGGGCACCCCCAGTAGCATGTTCCAATGCTTCCTCACTATAATCTTCATCACTTCTTCTATCGTCTCTGTCCCAATAACGTGAATCCCGGCCATGAGCTACTGAACCATGGCCAAATTTTAGAACCTTCAGTCTTTCTGTACGTGTCACATTGGTAAGAAAATCTGTATCGTTTCCTGTCTCATCATCTTGAGCAGTATAAACATTTACTTCTGTCCAGCATACAAACAGCAAGTAAATAGTTAGTTCAATCCTTATAGTTCAGTAATAATGATTGTGATGATTCTGGAGTACTAACTTAGTCTCAAATTGAAGGACAAGATATAAAAACACATATTTAAGTAAATAACAGATGCATGACAAAGAGGAAGGAATGAATAGAGGGAATAAATGGAAGAACAATAAGACGACAACTATTTTTATTTTTAATTTTAATTGGCAAAAGAAACAATAAGACGACAACCTCAAAATCACAAAGCTTAAATCAATATATTCAATTCACAGAATTCCAACAACGGTTACATTAATTTATATAGGACAATAAGAAACCCCTAATTCTATTAGACTAGGAAAAGTAAGGAAGTGATCACGTAAGGAATCCCCTAATAATTATCTACTAAAATTCTAGAATAATCTACCGAATATAATAAAATATAACTAATAATTACAATCACTTTATCTCTAAATAGTAACATAAAATATTTAATAGTAATGAAGGGCATAAAACTAGACAAGATTGGCAAGTACCAGCTTTTCTTATTCATAGTGCTAGAAGAGCCTAAATCACTAATAACATAATGAACAATAATTTCTGTAATAGCAGATAAACAGCAAGTAAATAGCCAATTCATTTATGTGCTACAGTTCTAGCTAGTTACCAAAGTAGGAAGCCCAATTCTGTAAGAAATTAAATCAAAAATTAATTGTTGAAAGCCTAAACTCCACTTGATAGCTAAACTATCACCATACAATGGTTTTCTCTTTATTTTGGGTTTTTCTAACAACATTAACAGTCTACTTCAAGATATGAAAGTGGTAAAGTATTAAGGTACAGACTGATAATACTTTATCCAAGTACTTGGTTACTTTAATGTTTCTTTTGTGGAAATACCAAAACAAGAAATGAAGCCAAAAGTAATGGGGGACGAAGGTTTTGGGACAAAAGGTAATTCTCTCACATAATAGTTCTCGCAAATTTTAGTATATTATAATATTCATTGTATGTAAAATAATAGTACATCCCTATTTATAACACTCTTAAACAGCTTTCCTAACCCAAATTGAATTCTAACAACTAATAAGATATCTAACAATATTATAAGTCAAGTAAATTAATAAAATACTTCCTAAAATTTTATTTTATTTTCAAGGGCTCAAGTATATTACTGTTAGGATTTTGGCCTTGGGCTGATTGTTTGGGGTGTAATTCCGGGCTGACAGCAGTGATGGCGATAAGAAGTGGCGGCTAGATTAGAGTTGGGTTTGGGGCTGTTCGGTTGAAGCGGCTAAGTCTATGTTTGGATAGGGTTTGTTTGGGTAAGCTGGTATATTTTGGAGTTTGGGGACTGATGATTTTAGGACTGGAATTTCAATCTAGTTCAGGCCTGGTTCTGGGCAGCGACCTGTTGTATGTGTTTTTTTATGCGAAAGCACTATGTAAGTGATCATAACAGATAAGCCAAGCTAAGCTACTGGATTATCAACTACCAGATGGATAAAAATACTACAAAATTTTCCAGTCCAACCAACCAGCCTGGATTTTTTTCAAAAACAATAGAAATGAATTTGAATACCTACAAAATCCTATAAAAACCTGAATAACAAATTCAACATATTCAAAAACAATTAAAAGATATAAGTAGCAAAATAAATGGTAAACCCCTCCGTTTGGTGACTGAAAAAATGCTTATAAAGGAAGATTAATGAACTTACTAAGTTAGTAAGTTCATAACCTTCAATTGGGTAATAGTATAATATCAAAGTGATCATAATTAGATTTTATGACATCCAGATTTATAAACTAAAATCCCCAACACTAAATCAAACACTTTACAGCCACCAAACAAACAAGCAAATCAATCTAAGTTATAAAAAAATCCCCAAATTGAGAAAATCACTAACCTTTATCTCCGGAGAGATATAGAAAAATTGAGACAGATACGACAAAAGCAACAGAGAGAATCAGAACTAGAGCGCCAATGGAGATCTTCCGGCCCTTGAACCGCCGATGATGGACAGTTCGCGATTGCTTGTGCGGCGGATTTGATGCGCGAATCCCGATGGAAACGTGATCGGAGCCGCCGTTTCGACCCAAAACCCTGTCGAATCCCGATTGCCTGTACTGGGCCATTGCTGCATTGTTCGATCAGTCGTTTCGGATGTAAAGAGAGAATCTGGTGGTTAAAATTTTATAGGGTTAGGGTTTGGAGTGATGAAGAGAGTGGAAATAGGAGTGACTGGAGCGACGACATTCGTAATTGAGAGAGGAGGGCGGTGAGTTCTGGAACAGATGGACTCTATGCCGATCTGAGTGGGTTGATAATATTGTTTAATTTTTTTTTGGTTTTTGATAATAAAATAGTACTACTACTTAGTACTTTCTCTTTATAAAATTAGATAAATTATAAATCGTAGTAATTTGTACTCAGGGAGTTTATTCGATTAAGATTTTTAAAGATTTTTTTTAAGTGATAGACTTTTATAAAATTTATGGAATTTTAATGACTTTCAGAGACTTTAAAGACTTTTTAAAAATGACTTTTATAGACTCCATGAAATAAGTAACAAACTTTTATAAACTTTTTATCAAGATTATGATAGACTTTTGTATACTTCTAATATATATTGTAACTTATATTAATTGTTAATTAGCCCATGTGTACAACATCTCCCTCTTTTATCATGAACTAGAGTAAATCTCATTATATTATTGTGGAATGAGATTTTATACATATTGAAAGCGTTCACATTATTCTACTCATTTCATGATACATTTGGATACTAGGTTACCAATAAAATTTTAGAAACTACAGATGCAATACAAAAATTAAGCTCACTTTTCATTGAGCTATATATACTTTATGCATATGCGTCTTTTTAGTAGGAATACCAAACTCTGTTTTTCATAAAATAATATGACAATAAAAATCTATATGATCAAAAGTTACAAAACTTCATACTGTTGAATAAATTATACAGGAACGTGTTATTGCATAGAATAAATAGAATTAATTAATCATAATATTAAGTACTTACATGAATTGAGAGAAGTCATCTCGTATGTATCACGTTTCCGCTGCGCTTAAGGGTGAAGGTTTTCAATTGCCTCTCTCAATCTTAGGATGGATGTATGGGTGTGTATAAAATTCTTGAGACGACAACTGGGACCAAACCCTAACTGTTTTATTTATATAATAACTAAGGGTCAAAATCGTCCATCAAGATTATGAAACCCTAGGGTCCATTATGCCAAATACTATTAGGAATATTATTTATAGGCCACATAATTAATTACCAAACCCATAAATAAAGTTATTAAATTAATACAATATATAAGCCCAATAATTATATAAATAGTAGAGGCCACATAAGGAATAAAATATTCTAACATTCTCCCACTTGGCCGAAATACTATTTATATACAAAACATAACGCTTACTATCATTAATTTGGCCTAGTATTAATTTAATATCTACATCTTGTTCAAATAAAAATACCAATGCGAATTAATACAATCTTTGTGTCACTATTAACACAAGATCCCCATTAATTACACAATTAATACTTTTATTAAAACAAAGATTAACATTAAGCATAACAAGTATGAATAGAGTTTACATAAGTGGTAATAGATTAAACTCATTCATATGGTCCAAAACATAACCGTACCGTTTGCTCACAAGATCTCAAGTGTGCACAATAAAGAGAATAGCAAACCATAAACATAAAGTGAAGTTCAAAACAACGAGCTCAAAATTGTTGTCTTATATAAAATAACTCACTAATTAATACTACCAGTTAAACCCATGCCGGCAACATGCTCTAAAAAGAGCTTGGGTGGCAAGCCTTTCGTAAGTGGATCCGCTAACATATTATGCGTACTAATATACTTAATGACAACGCTTTGATCTTCAACTCTTTCCCTGACAAATAAGTACTTAGTGTCGAGGTATAGTCCAGCACCACTCGAACTAGTGCTATTAGAAAAACTAATAGCAGAATCATTATCACAAAATACTTTCAATGGCCTTGAAATGAAATCTACAACCTTAAGTCTTGAAATAAGATTCCTCAGCAATACGGCGTGACAAGTAGCATGATAACAAGCCACATATTCTGCCATCATCGTGGAAGTGGTAGTTAACTCCTGCTTATGACTTCTCCACGAAATAGGGCCTCCTAAAAGCATAAAAATGTACCCTGATGTAGATTTCTTTTCGTCTTTACACTTAGCAAAATCAGAATTAGAATAACCAACAACTTCAAGGTTATCTGTTTTTCTGAATGTAAGCATAAAATCCTTAGTACCCTGTAAGTAGCGTAAAACCTTTTTGGCTGCTTTCCAGTGATCCAAACCTGGATTGGACTGATAACGTCCAAGCATGCCAGTTACATACGCTATATCTGGACGTGTACAAACTTGAGCGTACATAAGACTCCCAACCACAGAAGCATAGGGAATAAGATTCATTTGATCACGCTCAAGTTGATTCTTAGGGCATTGATATAAGCCAAATTTGTCACCCTTAACAATAGGTGCGACAGTAGGGGAGCAATTTTGCATGTTGTATTTGTTAAGAACTTTGTCAATATAAGCTCTTTGGGACAATCCAAATATCCCACGAGACCTATCTTGATGAATTTCAATACCTATAACATAAGAGGCTTCACCGAGATCCTTCATATCAAAATTTCCAGAAAGAAAACGTTTGGTCCCATGCAACATGTCTAAGTTATTACTTGCAAGTAGTATATCATCAACATATAAAACAAGAATAACAAATTTACTCCCACTGACCTTCAAGTATATGCATTGATCCACTATATTTTTCTTAAAATCAAAATTACTCATCACCTCATGAAACTTAAGATACCATTGTCGAGAAGCTTGTTTTAACCCATATATGGACTTCTTAAGTCTACATACCATATGTTCCTTGCCTTTAACCAAAAAACCTTCTGGTTGTGCCATATAGACATTCTCATGCAAGTTACCATTAAGGAATGCAGTTTTAACATCCATCTGATGTAACTCTAAATCATAATGAGCTACTAAAGCCATGACTATTCTAAATGAATCTTTCCTGGATACTGGAGAGAAAGTTTCATTATAATCCACACCTTCCTTTTGAGTGAAACCTTTAGCAACCAATCGAGCTTTATACCTTTCAACGTTCCCTTTAGGATCTAATTTGGTCTTATAGACCCACTTACAACCAACAGGTTTAAAACCTTTTGGTAATTCCTCAAGATCCCAAACGTTATTAAGCTCCATTGATTTCAACTCATCATTCATGGCTTCAAGCCATTGAGTTGACTGAGCACTCATAATGGCTTCTTTATAGGAGATAGGATCATTAATCTTACTTGAATCATAGTCAATCTCATTAAGATAGGTTATAAAATCATCAAAATTAATAGGCTTTCTAGGTCTTTCGGACCTTCGTAAAGGCTGCACAATTTCAGGAATATGATTTTCAATAATGTGAGGTTCAACATTAGGTGGTGGCTCAGCTATCTCAGGGGTATCATTCGCCTCAATAGGAGGTTGTGCCTCACCTTCTTGAATTACAGGATTAGAAACATAAAACCTGTTTTCTTCAAGATTAATTTTTCTAGGCTCACCACTCCCACTTAAATCACCATTATCTAAAAACTCTGCATGCCTAGTCTCAACAATTCTAGTGGTATGAGAGGGACAGTAAAATCGAAAACCCTTAGATCTCTCAGGATATCCAATGAAATGACAACTAATGGTTTTAGAGTCAAGTTTCTTTATTTGTGGATTAAAAATTTTAGCCTCGGCTGGACAACCCCACACCCGTAAGTATTTTAAACTAGGTTTCCTACCTGTTCAAATTTCATAAGGAGTGTTAGGGACAGATTTACTAGGAACCCGGTTTAAAATATGAACATCTGTCTTTAATGCCTCAGTCCACAAAATTACAGGTAAGCTAGAATTGCATAACATACGACGTACCATATCCATAAGGGTACGATTTCGCCTCTCAGCTACGCTGCGGTGTACCAGGCATTGTATACTGAGTGACGATTTTATTTTCTTGACAAAATAAGGCAAATGGGCCAGGACTATGACCTGTATCAGAGTGTTTACCATAATACTCCCTGCCTCTATCTGATCTCACTACTTTAATTTTTCGCTCAAGTTGATTTTCAACTTCAGCCTTGAAAACTTTAAACATATTTAGTGATTCAAATTTTTCATTAATCAGGTACACATAAGTATAACGAGAATAGTCATCAATGAACGTAATGAAAGATTTGTTTCCACCAATTCCTGGAGAAAATGGTCCACATATATCAGTGTGAATCACCTCAAGAAGTGCACTACTTCTAGTTACTCATTTCTTATTACCTTTCACAAATTTTCCTTTTATACATTCAATACAATGGTCAAGATCAGAAAAATCTAGTGAATGAAGAATTCCATCCTTTACAAGACGTTGCATTCTGTCTTTTGAAATATGGCCTAAGCGTTTATGCCACAATTTTGAAGAATTCTCATTATCTAGTTTTCTCTTAGTTCCACTTTTAGAGGTATTTTCTGTCACATTCATTGTTAATAAGGATTCAGCAAAGACATTATCCAAATTTATCTTATAGAGGTTTCCCTCTAAAGAGCCAGAACCAATAACATGAGAGTAATGATAAATAATTATTTTATTATTCCCAAACTTAAACGAAAATCCATCAACGTCAAGTTTAGATACAGAAATTAAATTCCGTGTCATACTGGGAACATAAAGAGTATCATATAAATACAAGGTGAAACCACTCTCCAAAACTAAAGGAAGAGTTCCTACAGCTTCAACTTGTATAGATTCTCCATTGCCAACTTTAATGGTTCTTTCCCCCTTTTAGAGTGTCTTCTTTGAAAGGAATCCCTGCAATGAATTAGTAATGTGAACCATAGCACCAGTGTCAAGCCACCATGTATTAGAAGGAACATCAATTAGAAAGGATTCATAAGTTACATAATTGAAGGACGATATACCTTTCTTTTCAAGCCATTCTCTGAATTTATGACATTCTTTCTGAATATGTCCTTGCTTCTTACAGAAGTGACATTTAGGACCTGCCTCAGAATTGTTACTTGAATGATTTGCCTTATTTATTTTGGTAGAAATTTGCTTATCCTTATTCTTAAAACTTTTGCCAATTTTATGAGCCTTCTTCTTATGAGATCTAGTGGTAGTTAGATGAGCAACATTAAGTTTTTCAATCTTAAGCCTTTCTTCTTCTTGGACGCACATGGCAATTAACTCACTCATCTTCCATTTTTCTTTCTGCGTGTTATAATTGATCTTAAATGGATCAAACTGTGCAAAAAGAGAAGTCATAATGAAGTGAACAAGAAAACCCTCAGAAATCGCCATGTCCATACCCTTTAATTTAAAGGCCATGTCGTTCATCATCATAATGTGCTCGCGCACTCCACTAACCCCATCATACCTGCTAGTGAGCATTTTCAAAATAAGGGTACTTGCATGAGTTTTAAAAGAACCCTTAAATTGTTCCTCGACTGAAGTTAAGTACTCTTTAGCATTCTCAGAGTCAGGAATGGCTCCTCGAATAGCTGTCGTGATAGAGTTTTTCATAATCATAAGGGACATGCGGTTGGATCGCTCCCACTTTTCATAAATAGATTTTTGCTCAATTAAGCTTGTATCTGTAAGTGGAGCAGGATGATCAACTCGTAATAAACAGTAAAATTAGTTCCATTCAAGGCTTTAATTCCAGAGAGATACCCAGAAATACTAGTTGGAGTCAATGCTGAAATACAATCAAGCTCATAAGTATGCTTACAAAAAACTGAAAGAAATCCACAATGTACAACAATAATTAATCAAAATAAAAACCAACTGTAGGGCAAGCAGTTAGTTATATAAAATCTATTTACAACACCTAAAAATAGATTTTAATGAGATGTTGGTGCATAATTATTAATTTTTCGTTGGTCCAATTAATAATATACTAATAACATCCCCATAAAATAATGCACAACACATTTATTCACGCATCATCGTTGGGCAGAAAACGAAACAAACATGTTACTTATGCAATAAAATTCCATTTAAAAAAATTCTAATTCTAATTTTCCGTTGGGTAAAATTAAAATATTTATTTATTAAATATAACATTATGTGACTTTTCTTAATCTTTAATTGTTTCAATTAATAACCCTCCGTTGGGTTGATTATTAATTTTAACAATAAAAGAGTCACGCATACATGTAAATTATTATGATCAAACTCAACATATTAATCAAGTTTGAAAATTAACATTATTTAAAATTTACATGTAACAACTTAAAAGCCCTAATAATATATTACATCATGTTCAAAAAAAATTTAAAATTAAAATATATAATTATGAACATGAATTGATTATAAAATAATCACGTTAATTTTAACATGAATACATGAGGGCATAAGAATATCATAATATTATCTAAACATAATAAATAATAAATTTAACATATATTATTTTAATATTCATGTTTTTGTTCACGTATAACATAATATTAAAACACCAACATGCTGCTTTATTCAAGATTAACATCAAAACTACAGAACAACAGAAATTTTATAAATAGTAGTAATACTGCATTTATGGGTGCAGAATGTATATATATATATATATATATATATATATATATATATATATATATATATATATAATTCCTGTTTCAAAAGATATATATAGTAGTAAGTAATGAATCATGCTAATCAGAATACTTTTGACAGACTACTAGATTATTGGCCTACACCACGAAGTCTATTAATTTATTAAATTAAATTAAATAAATAAATCAATCAATAATCATCAAGCTTTATTATTTACAGATAGATACGTAATCAATTTTATTTTTTTTAATTGACACATTAACAAATTGCATGTGGACCAAATTATTTTGGATTTGACAAATCCAATCACCAAATAGAAAACATCAACTGTACCTGTACTACTGCGGAATTTTACAAACACTAGTACTAGTACTGAACTTATATTATTTAATTTGTTTATACTGAACTTTCTTCATTAGCTATACACCGTAATTAAATAATTGTATGATATTAAACTTTATATCATAAAAAAACATAATTAATTTATTTTATGAGATAGCATAACCATAGCTCTAATACCAGATGTTGAATAAATTATACAGGAACGTGTTATTGCATAGAATAAATAGAATCAATTAATCATAATATTAAGTACTTACATGAATTGAGAGAAGTCATCTCGTATGTATCACGTTTCCGCTGCGCTTAAGGGTGAAGGTCTTCAATTGTCTCTCTCAATCTTAGGATGGATGTATGAGTGTGTATAAAATTCTTGAGACGACAACTGGGACCAAACCCTAACTGTTTTATTTATATAATAACTAAGGGTCAAAATCGTCCATCAAGATTATGAAACCCTAGGGCCTATTATGCCAAATACTATTAGGAATATTATTTATAGGCCACATAATTAATTACCAAACCCATAAATAAAGTTATTAAATTAATACAATATGTAAGCTCAATAATTATATAAATAGTAGAGGCCACATAAGGAATAAAATATTCTAACACATACATGTGAGTAAATTGCCACCAAGTTATAAATTTTTTATCACAATTGGGTACCAAAAATCACCCATCTTTGTAATCATCAAAATAAACTCAAAATAATTCAAAATTTTTAAGAATTTCAAAATTATTATCCTTGTTACCGGCCATTGTTATTATTACGATCGACGTCTCTCCACATGTTAGAAGCTATACTAGTCCTCCATTCATTAGCATTATCTCGTTGTTGATCTTGAGTTTCAAAAATTTGTTCCAAATTATCTTCTTGATTGAGTGGTAATGATGAAGATAGTGAAGACTCATTATCTAGTTCAATAGGAAATTCATTTGAACGACACTCCTTAAGAAGAAAATTGTGGAGTCTTACACAAGCTAGTACAAGCTCTGCTTGAGTTTTATAAGGAAATGGAGGTGAAAACTTGAAAATTGTGAATCTCGATTTAAATATACCAAATATTCTCTCAATTACGTTCCTTAAGGAAGCATGACGAAGATTGAACAACTTGATTGCATTTTTGTTGACTTTAATATTCTAACCTTTTTGTTTTGATGATGACTTGATGATATGAACTAATTTGTTTATTATGAAATTTTAGGAAGTTGATGAAAGGATTGTTGTCAAAAGACTTTGAAGATTTGACTCTTAAGAAAATTATGTAAGGTCATTGCAAATACATAATTTTTCAATACAAGGCTCTAGGACATTTTATGTGTGCATTTAACATGTTTATTTATTTATGCATGCTTTGAATTTATTGTCCGATTTAATTGATTTACTATCATGTGTTAATAGTTTGTTTGAAGAGTCCTGATTATATAAAATATTGATACATGTGCAAGTTAATGTAGGAAGCTTAAAAGTTGTTTGATGATCTAGAATCATGATTGCTTTAGCTTCGGTACTTTCGTATCTTGTATATTCTGATTTGTTAGACTTTGTATCTAACACTCCTACATTAATGCCATGATATTTTTTATTTCGAAATTGATATATATGGCGGTAGTGGATCATGATTAGAAGTTTAAAAGATGCACATATCTTGGAACTATAAAGTAATGATTATCCTGGAAGATATATGTTGCTATTATTTACATAACTAACACTCCATTATCCTTAAGTTTGAAAAGGCAGTGTGATATCTCTTTTATGAGGCGGCAGTTGTTATAGATTATGAGATTTACACGTACCTTTTAACTTAGTGGATCATCTTTGAAATAGTCTACTTATATCTATTATCCGAAGATTTACTTGAATTTTTTCAACAGTAATAAAGTTCGGTAACGGAACAAAATTAAGAACGGAAATAATTTATTTCACAACGGTTGTTTTTTGGGCTATAAAAGAAGAACTGATATTTCAGTGAAAAACACAACACTTGAATTAATATTTTACACTTGTATATTTGAAGAACTATTAATTTATTCCTAGTGCAAATTTCTGAGCTACTGTGCAATTCATATTCATATTATTTTCAACTAACTTTGTGAGCCTAATTTTGGTGATATCTCTCTCTTTTATTATTTGATCATTGCATTCATTAGTTGAGCCTTGCATTGTTAAATTGCTTATTTACTTTGATCATTAGAACTCTATATTTGTAATCTTATATTTTTTAGACATAGTGTTGTTTGAAGGAATTTAATCCAGGTGGATTAAGGTTTTGATTACAAATAGGTTCAAGGAAGCATAGGTACTTAAGGGGTGCATTGGTGCACAGGGAGCACGTGTGTTCAAGTGAATTATTGTAATTCAATTTTGATAGAATCTGTTTTGTAACAAGGGTCAATTTCAAAGAAATAAAAGTGAGTCTCCAATACTAGTTGGTATTGGACGTGGACTAGGCTATTATTATAGAGGGTAATAGCTGAACCACGTAAAAAATCTTGGTATTATTTTTATTGCTTGCTTTACTTTAATATCTCTCAAGATAGTTAAATCTCTTTATAATTAAAATTTAAATATTTGCTTCATCTTGAGATATTTTGTTAACACCAAGTATTCACTTTGACTTATAAATTCATCAAAATATTTTTTTAAACTAAAAGTCAATTCGGTAGACCATATTCATTCAGCAAGCTGCATTCATCAAAATAGTAGGCTGAATTTAGTCGTTTGGTTTAAAATTTAAAAATTCGTCATAGATTGCTCCCACACTTATTCAACCCCCCTTCTAAGTGTGCCTTATCTGAATTTCATTTGGTATCAAAGCAAGGTTCTACTTACTTGGTCTTAAAGGTGACTTGTAGGGAAATATTCTAAGATGGAACAGTTCGGGAACAACAATCAAGAAGGTCATTTACCAATATACCTCCTTTGCTATATGGAACAAAAAATTACAACTTCTGGAAATTCCGAATGAGGATCTACCTTAAAAAAGATCCTTGGGAATGGTGGGTTGTGGAGAGCGGACCAGTTATTCCACGAAGAGATGATGGGACACAAAAAACTCTGCTAGACATGGATTCAACCGAAACTTACATGGTCTCATATGATTCAAGGGCTATGAATACACTACTTAGTGGCATGGTTCAATCCGAGATTGATAAAGTTTTCTCATGCAACACAGCTAAGGAAATTTGGGACACTCTAGTGGTGAGCCATGAAGGAACATCGAAGGTTCGAGAAGTTAAACTAAGCATGCTCATGCATGATTATGAAATGTTCAAACTCGAGAAAGATGAAATTATAAAGATGGCTCAAGCAAGGTTCCTTGTTCTTCTGAACTCCTTAAAGCTTCTGGACAAATCCATTCCACAAAGTGAGATTAACCGTAAGTTACTTCGGGCTATGCCCAAGAGGTTTGCTTCTAAAATTACTACTCTTCAAGATTCCTCTACTATTTCTACTATGGATACACTAACTCTTTTTGGTGAACTTGAGGAATATGAACATCAGTTAAAGAGATATGATGATGAGGAGAAAACTTCTCGAAGAAAGGTTTTAGCTCTTAATGCAGAAAATGAAGAAGAGCTTGATGGTGATTCTGACGAAGAGATAGCCATGATATCAAGAAGACTCAAAGGATTACTACAAAGAAAGAATAAACGGAAAAATATCTTTAACTCAAACAAAGCCAAAGGAAAGCAAACCGATGAGACATGTTTTGAATGTGGACGTTCATGGCACTTTAAGAAGGACTGCTTTCAACTAAAGAACAAAGGCAAAACAGGCTTCAAGGATAATAAAAGGAACAAGACACTTGTCACTTAGAGTGATGAAGAAAAGACTGAAGTTGAGGTCGATGCCAAGGATGAAATAGTTTAAGTATGCTTCATGGGAATAGAAGGTGAATCAAACGAGATATCTATTTTTGAGTTTAATTTTTTGAAACAAGAAAATGATAAATTAAAAAAAAAAGAATGCATATTTAAAAGATCTGGTAAATACATTAATGAGTGAAGTAGACTCTTTAATAAATGAAAAGAAAGATATTGAAAAGGAATCTACATGTAATGAAGAAAAGGTTTTGATTACTAAAATTGATTATTTAGATAATTATAACAAAATTCTTTTCAATAAGGTAAATTTTTTTAATAATGAAGTCAAAAAATTGACTAATGAACTAAAAATGAGAGATGTGTGTATTGATGCATTTAGTGTTAAATCACCTGTTAAAACCTTTCCAAATAACGAACTTAAAAAAAATAGATTCACTAAAATCATCTCTTGCTAAATTTGTTCAAGGTGAAGAAAATTTAAATGTCATATTGGGTAAACAAAGACCTAGCTAGTTTTGAAAGACAAGGAATTGGTTATAATTCTATGCATAAAAAGGGTAATATGAAAATGCTAAAATCAAAATCAAGTTTTAGATTAAATTATTGCTCTCCTTTCACAACATGTAAAAATTGTGGCATTAAAGGTCATTTGGACATAAACTGCTTTAAGAAAAATAAGATTAAAAAAGTATGGGTTAAAAAGAATGATTTACGTGCAACTAACATTAAAGGACCTAAAAAGATATGGGTACCAAAAGGATGAATTATCTTTTATTGACAGGTATGTCTCAAGGTAAGGGTTCCATCTCAAAAATGAATTCTTGATAGTGGATGCTCACGTCACATGACTGGTGACAAATCAAAGTTCATGGAGCTAAAAATCAAGAAGAAAAATGGCACAGTTACATTTAGAGATAATCGAACCTGCGAAATAATTGGAAAAGGTAAAATAGGAAATGGTAAGGTCGATATTGATAATGTACATCTTGTTAGTAGACTTGAATTTAATCTTATTAGTATCAGTCAATTAATGGATAATGGTCATCAAGTTAGTTTTGATAAAGAAAAATACACTATTTTCCATGGTACTAACAATATTACTCTAGTTGCACGAAGAGAAGAAAATATATATACTATTGATTTTGAGCAACAGGATGAAGAACTATGTCTTGCATCTGTACAAGATGAGGCTAATTTGTGGCATAAAAGGATAGGACACGTTCACATGGACTTAATCAAGAAATTATCTTCAAAGAATCTTGTCAAAGGGTTGCTAAAAATAAATTATGAAAAGAAGGGAATTTGTGTTCCTTGTCAACTCGGGAAACAAGTAAGAACATTATTTACGGCAAAGAACATGGTATCAACTTCTTCTCCTTTACAACTACTTCATCTTGATCTATTTGGACCAGAAAGACATCCTAGTATAAATGGTAAGTTTTATGCATTTGTAATAGTAGATGATTTCTCTAGATATATATGGGTATTATTTTTTAGAACTAAAGATGAAACATTTAAGGAATTTGAGAAATTAATAAGAAACTTGGAAACAAAATATAGTCTCAAACTTGTAAAGATAAGAAGTGATCATGGTACTAAATTTCAAAAAGATTTTATAATATTTTGTGATCAAAAAGGAATCAGTCATGAATTTTCAGACCCTAGAACCCCTCAACAAAATGGAGTTGTAGAAAGAAAGAATAGGACATTACAAGAAACAGCTAGAACTTTATTACAAGAAAGTAAACTTCCTAAAAAGTTTTGGGCCGAAGCTATAAACACTTTTTGTTATGTTTTGAATAGAGTTCTTATTCGTCTAATCATTTTGAAGACTCCTTATGAATTTTTAAATAATAAGATTCCTAATATAAGTTATTTCAAAGTTTTTGGATCTAAATGTTTTATTCTAAATACTAGTGATAACCTAGGAAAATTTGATGCTAAATCTTATGAAGGAATTTTTATTGGGTATTCACAGAATAGTAAAGCATATCGTGTATTTAATATTAACAAGCTATGTGTTGAAGAATCTGTTCGTATTACTTTTAATGAAACTCACAATGATCTTCCAAAAGAAAGAGATGAGAATGTAGGAAATTTGGAGATCTCGGTGAATCCAGCAATCCGGAAGAATCTATTCAGCAAGCCAAATGGACAAATCCAGCAAGCTGAATTGGAAAACTCTCAAGGAATAGAACAAGAAACTACACAAGAGCTTGAAGCAGATTTCCCTCAACAAGGAGAGGTAATACATGATGTACAAATGCCAAATACTTCGAGATATCTCAAGAATCATCTACCAGAAAACATCATTGGAGATATAAACAAAGGAATCACTACAAGGAGAGGACTGCAAAATCAATGTATTTTTTCTGCATTCATGTCGCAAGTTGAGCCAAAGAATGCTAAGGAAGCTATCCTAGATGAAAGCTGGCTAATAGCAATGCAAGAAGAACTTCAACAATTTGAACGATGCCAAGTCTGAGAACTTATGCCTCCTCCTAAAGATGTTTCTATCATTGGAACAAAGTGGGTATTCAAGAACAAGCTTGATGAGCATGAGACTATTACTCGCAACAAAGCAAGGCTAGTAGCTTAGGAATACAATCAACAAGAAAGGATAGACTATGTAGAAACTTACGCCCCAGTCGCCAAACTAGAGTCCATCCACATCTTGTTAGTATTCGTATGTTACAAGAAGTTCACTCTATCAAATGGATGTAAAAAGCGCCTTTCTCAACGGATACATCAATGAAGAGATATATGTAAAACAGCCTCTTGGATTTGAACATGAGAGGTATCCAAACCATGTCTATAAGCTAAAGAAAGCTCTCTATGGGCAAAAACAAGCTCCAAGGGCTTTGTACGAAAGGTTGAGTAAGTATTTACTTTCAAATGGTTTTATTAGAGGAAAAATTAATTCTACATTATTTATTAGGCATAAAAATAAAGATATTATTATTGTACAAATATATGTAAATGATATAATTTTTGGTGCTACTAATAATTTCCTTTGTGAGTGGTTTTCTAAATGTATGCATAAGGAGTTCAATATGAGTCTAATGGGAGAACTTAATTACTTTTTGGAACTCCAAATCAAGCAAACAAAGGAAGGTATGTATATCCATCAAGCCAAATATACAAAAGAGCTTCTCAAAAGGTTTGGTTTTGAAGGATCAAATTCAAAGGCTACATCAATGAGCACTTCAATAAAGCTTACGTCTGACGAAAAAGGTATAGATGTGAAGGTAACTAAATATCGAGGTATGATTGGATGTTTATTATATTTAACCGCATCTAGACCAAATATTATGTATAGTGTTTGTTTATGTGCACGTTTTCAAGCAAAACCTAAAGAATCTCATTTATAAGTTGTTAAAATGATTTTTAAATATTCAAGTGGTACAATCAATTTGGAATTATTTTATCCAATTTGTAATCATTTTGATCTAATGGGTTATTCAGATGCTGATTATGCAGGATGCCAAATTGATAGAAAAAGTACCAGTGGTGCTTGTACATTTTTAGGTCACAATCTAGTTACGTGGCATAGTAAAAAGCAGACTTCGGTTACTTTATCAACCACTGAGGGTGAATATCTAGCTGCAGGGAGTTGCTGCTCTCAAATTTTATGGTTAAAACAAACTCTATGTGACTTTGATGTTTAAAGTGATAATGTGCCCATATACTGTGATAATTCTAGTGCTATAGATATATCTAAAAATCTTGTGTTACATTCACGTACAAAGCATATAGAAGTTAGATGTAAGACCCCAACTTTTATAAATAAAGATGAATTTTCTGTAAATATCATTTTTGAATATTATGGAGTTAATTTGATATAATGTTATAGTTGTGGGTAATATTTATAAATTTTGCAAAGTACGCAAGTTGTTATATAATATTCGATTGGTCGGAGAATATTCATTTTAACAGGGAATATTCGTACAACGACACAATCATTGGTGGACCCCACAACGGAATTATTGTCGGATTGAGAAAACGACAAAAATATTTTATTAAAAATAACGGTGGAAGTTTTACCATTGTTACTGTTGAACTACTCGGTAGTAAAAGTACAGTAATACGTGTGGTTGCATAGTAGCACACGGTATTAATTATTAATGCTTATGTGAGAAGTCACTCAGTTTGATTCAATTATTGTCAGTTAATAATATGAATTATTTAGCGATAATGACGTTTTGTTTTATTCGTATTATTAACGTAATAAAACAGAAACATCTTTTTATATAAAACAAAATATTTTATTAAAGTTATTCTATAAATAGAATATATTATATTTTATTTAAAAGATTTTTCTTTAAATATGGACCGTCAGATTAAAGTAATCAATCTGGACCGTTCATGGATTAGTTACTATGCATTCTATTTTTCTATAAATAGCAGCTCATTCATTCATTATTTCTTACGAATTCACTGAACTCTAGAGAGAGAAACTATAGAGAGAAACTATAGAGAGAGAGAGAAGAAGAGTATTCTGCTACTTAACTACTTCCTTATTTCAGCTCTTCTTTAAAACGGTAAGGGGTGTTATTCTTTCTTATTCATGAAGAGAACTGTTGTTATTCTATTTCTTATTATTCTGTTGGAATAACCTGTATACGCGGTCTACCCTATACTTGGTGACATTCTTCTATTATTCTGTTGGAACATCCTGTCTGTGTGTTTTACACCGGACCTGGTTCCGTTTTTATTATTATTCTGTTGGAACATCCTGTCTGTGTGTTTTACACCGGACCTGGTTCCATTATTTATTATTCTGTCGAAATATCCTGTCTGTGCGTTTACGCCGGACCTGGTTCCATCATTTATTATTCTGTCGGAATATCCTGTCTGTGCGTTTACGCCGGACCTGGTTCTATTATTTATTATTCTGTTGGAATAACCTGTTTGTGCGGTCTATCGCATGCATGGTGATTTCGTTTGTTATTCCATTCTTTATTGTACTCAGTTGGTTAAGTTTTGACTTCTATACTCCATGAAATTTGTGGAATATCCTTGATAATTGCGTTTCATCCAGTATCTTTTCATGAAAATATTCTTCTAAGCATTCTTGAATTTTACTCCATAAAGCAGTATCATGTTGACAATTTGGACGTTATTAATTCTTGGATAAATTAATTCTTGAACTTGTTTTATTGAATTCTTATATCATTGTCATCATTCTCATGTTTATAAAATGTTAAAAGTCATCTGTGGCCTGTAGTGCATAGATGGACTTGGTATGATTATGACTAGGGATTATTCGGTATAATCATGACCGTAATGTTACAAATGATGTGGTAAAAGTCCTCACTGGCCCGTAGTGCGTTGATGGACAGTTGTTGGCATGATCATGACCATTAATGAATACACGAATATCCTTGGCCGTAGTGCAGGGGTGATTCGATGATGTGGATTATTTTATTAAGCTGAGTCCCAGCGATCACAGTGTTGAAAAACTTTTTAAATCATAAAAGATAGTAGAGTTTATTTTCTACTTGACTCTTTTAATGGATTGCTTGTTTCGCTGCAGTTAAACTTGATGTCTATTATATTTTATCAGTTTAACATTGTTGAAGGCTAATGATAATTTATTCTACATTATCTTAGTCATAATATTTCTTACTGGGCTAGTTGAGCTCACCCTTTCTTTCATTGTTCTCTTCAGGAAATGAGAACGTAGCTGCGGCAAGTCGGGGAACGGAGTGATGGTTCGAATGATAGTATTAGTTAGTAGTCCTCACTATTCTATGTAATAGTGTGTTAATAAATGTAATGAGGACTCCTTTTGAGTATGAATACTCTCTAGAAGATAATATTTGTATTCAAACTCACAGTTTATGTTTTGTCGTATTGTACACGACAGTTGTACTAGTAAGTTGTATTTGTATTCTATACTATGTATCTGACGACTCAAGATGGGTGATGTATACCTATTTTTTGGGGCGTCACAGTTGGTATCAAAGCTTAGGGATATGATCCCTGGCTAAGATGTGAGAATAGTACTAGGAGGGGAGAGACGGGGAATTCCTTCGCTAGTATGACCTACCTAAGTTTATTTGCATGGTATTTAATTGGTCGGTCATAATATAAGGATAATATATGACATATCAATTAACTTTTATTTTGTGGCAGTATCTGAAAATGGCATCTGAGAATGTTGAGAATAGCAATGGAGCATAGGCGACTGTTGATTCACCACATATCAATAATCAGGATAATGTGCACCAGGAAGGTGACAATCCTCATGCAAACAACAACACTGACCAGATGATGAATGATGGAATGTTCATAAACTTTATGCAGTTCATGCAACAGCAGGCGAGAGCGGCTCCTGTCCAAAATATAGGTGGAAACACTGAAAACTCTCGGACTGTCACCGCTAAACAGTTCAAGGAGCTGGGACCACCAGAGTTTAAGGGAGAGCCAAAACCACTTATAGCAGAAACATGGATAAAGCAGATTACCAAGATATTTGATGTCTTGGGATGCTCCGAGGAGCAAAAGGTTCCCTTTGCCGCCTTTATGTTGCGAGGAGAGGCAGATTACTGGTGGGAATCGATTAAGCGTACTCAACCTGCAGCACTGAAGATGTCTTGGGAGAAGTTCCAAGAGCTGTTCAATGACAAATACTTTCCCGAAAGTGTTCGTCACATGAAGGAGGTGGAGTTCATCAAATTGGAGCAGAATAATATGACCGTGTTGCAGTATGAGGCTAAATTTGCTGAGTTGTCCCGGTTTGCGTCCCACTTGGTGGATAATGAAGAGCGAATGACGCGAATGTTTTTGCGAGGTTTGAAACCTGAGATACGTCAACATCTTATTTCTCATAAACCGTGTTTGTATTCAGATGTTGTGAATAGGGCTCAGTTAGTGGAGCGCGATAACGAGTCAACGCAACCAAAAGAGAGCAGTCGACAAAATGATAATACCAGTGAGAGCAGTCATCGAAGCGGTGACAACAAGCGTGGAGAGAATCAACAGGCCAGAAATGGTAACCACTTCGGTGGTAATCAGGGCCAAAACAATAAGAATGGTCATTTCAAGAAGAGGAGATTCAACAATGATGGAAAGACGTCAGCACCAGCACCCGTTGTTAAGGAAGGAGAACGACCACCTATCATATGTTTCAAATGCGGAGGGGAGGGGCACATCAGTCCAAACTGCGCGATGCCGTCTAAAGCATGTTATAATTGTGGAAGAGAAGGTCATTTAGCTCGATTTTGTCGTTTACCAAAAATAAGTTCAGCCAAGATGGAGACACCAAAGGCCGTCCTAGAAAAGTCAAAATCGATAGTGCAAGGGAGAGCGTTTGTTGTGACCTCCCAGAAAGTAAGGAACCCGAATGAGGTCATTACGGGTAAGCTTATCATAAACTCTAACGAAGTCTATACTTTATTTGATACCGGTTCTACCCATTCTTTTATTTCTCCTACTTGCGCTCATCGATTAAATTTGATTCCGGAGAAATTAGGCTTTGACTTAGCAGTTGAAACTCCATTGGGAGAAACCTTCATTACATCTACGGTTTATAAGTCTTGTTTGGTTCAAGTTGGTACCCACACATTACCTGTCGATCTTATTTCATTAAAAATACTTGCATTTGACGTGATTCTAGGGATTGATTGGTTAACTACTCATCATGCAAAAATTGATTATTTTCGTAAGGTTGTTAGCTTTCATATTCCTAATCGACCTATTATGCGAATTCAAGCAACCAAACCATTAAAATCAATCGCTGTCATCTCAAGCCATAAAGCTATTCGTTTATTGAAAAACGGATGTCAAGCTTTCTTAGCTCATGTCACGGATCTAAACAAAAATACGTCAGTTTTGAATGATATTTCTATTGTTAATAAATTCCTTGATGTATTCCCTGAAGAACTTCCTAGCCTATCCCCAGAGCGTGAAATTGAATTTTGTATCGACCTTGAACCCGGTACAAAACCCATTTTCAAAGCCCCATATCGAATGGCTCCTATTGAACTTCTGGAGTTAAAGATCCAACTGCAGGAATTGTTAGACATTGGCTTTATTCGTCCTAGTACTTCTCCTTGGGGTGCTCCTGTTCTATTAGTGAAGAAGAAAGATGGAAGTATGCGACTTTGTATTGATTATCGGGAGTTGAATCATGTCACCATCAAAAACAGGTACCCATTACCACGTATTGATGACCTGTTTGACCAGTTGCAAGGAGCACAATTCTTTTCAAAGATCGATCTTCGTTCTGGATATCATCAGCTGAAGGTTAGAACTGAGGATATTCCAAAGACGGCTTTTAGAACTCGGTACGGGCATTATGAATTCCTAGTCATGTCCTTTGGATTGACTAATGCTCCTGCTGCCTTCATGGATATGATGAACCGGGTATTCAAGGAATATTTGGATCACTTTGTGGTCGTCTTTATTGATGACATCCTTATTTATTCCAAAAGTCGTGAAGATCATGAGCAACACTTGAGGCTGATACTCCAAAAGCTTCGTGAATACAAGCTTTATGCCAAGTTGAAGAAATGCGAGTTCTGGCTGGAGGAGGTAGCATTCCTTGGGCACGTAGTATCAAGTCGTGGAATATCGGTTGACCCGACAAAGATTGAAGCTATTCAAAGCTGGGAGCAACCTAAATCAGTGACCGAAGTACGTAGCTTTCTTGGTTTAGCTGGTTATTATCATAGATTCGTGGAAGGATTTTCTCGAATCGCTACTCCATTAACTCAGCTGACTCGGAAAGATACAAAGTTCGGTTGGAGCAAAGAATGTGAGAAGAGTTTTCAAGAACTCAAGAGGAGACTCATTTCAGCACCTGTTCTAACAATACCATCTGGCTCGGAGGGATTTGTCATCTACAGTGATGCTTCGAGCAAAGGGTTGGGATGCGTTCTCATGCAACATGGAAAAGTCATAGCCTATGCATCAAGATAACTCAAGGAATATGAGAGGAATTATCCTACTCATGATCTAGAGTTGGCAGCTGTTGTCTTTGCACTTAAAATTTGGAGGCATTACTTGTATGGGGAGAAGGTGGAGATCTTTACGGATCATAAAAACCTTAAATATTTCTTCACTCAAAAGGAACTCAACATGCGACAACGACGTTGGCTTGAACTGTTGAAAGATTATGATCATACCATTCAATACCATCCTGGAAAAGCGAACGTGGTAGCTGATGCATTGAGTAGAAGATCATATGCAAGTACGAGTGCGATATTGTCAACACAAAGGCCCATTTTGTGTGATTTATAAAGGATGGAGATAGAGTTAAAGACTCCAGGGACCCATGTGATGATGGCGAATATACGAGTAGAACCGACTTTAATCGATAAAGTTAAAGCTGCTCAAGCTACAGACCTGGAGCTGATGCGTATGAGGAAGAAAGTGCAAGAAGGTGCTATGCCGGAAGCAAGAATCGATGAAGAAGGAATACTTCGAGTCAACTCCAGACTTTGTGTTCCTAACAACCCTGATTTAAAATATGAAATCATGATGGAGGCGCACAACACACCGTTTGCAATCCATCTTGGAAGTACCAAAATGTATCATGATCTTCGTCATACATTCTGGTGGAGCAATATGAAGAGAGAGATAGCATTGTTTATCTCAAGGTGTCTAATTTGTCAACGAGTCAAAGCGGAACATCAAGTACCAAAAGGTCCATTGCAACCACTTGAAATTCCAGAATGGAAGTGGGAGCACATTACCATGGATTTCGTTACCGGTCTTCCTAGGGTTTCTCAAGGTATTGATGCGATTTGGGTCATTGTTGATAGATTGACCAAGTCTGCTCATTTCTTACCGATACGAGAAACTTATACACTTGAACGTCTTGCTCGTATGTACATAAACGAGATTGTAAGACTGCATGGTATGCCAGTATCCATAGTTTCTGACCGAGACCCAAGATTCACTTCACGATTTTGGGTTAGTTTACAAAAAGCTATGGGCACAGATTTACGATTTAGTTCAGCATATCATCCTCAGACGGACGGACAATCAGAGAGGACTATTCAAACTCTTGAAGATCTATTAAGACTCTGTGTCTTTGACTTCAAGGGAAGTTGGGACAAGTTCTTACCATTGGTGGAGTTTTCCTACAACAACAGTTATCAAGCAAGTATTGGCATGGCTCCATTCGAAGCATTGTATGGAAGAAAATGTCGTTCTCCAGTATGCTGGGATGAGGTGGGTGAAGCAACGTTGTTGGGACCGGAGTTGGTACGTATGACTACAGAAAAGATTCAAACGATCCGACAACGTATAAAAACCTCACAAGATCGACAAAAGAGTTATGCTGATCTTCATCGAAAGGACGTGGAATTTGATGTAGGAGATCATGTGTTCTTACGTGTTGCTCCATGGAAAGGAGTTACGAGATTTGGAAAGAGAGGAAAGCTCAATCCTCGATTCATCGGTCCATTTTTAATCCTCGATCGAGTAGGAACTGTGGCTTATAGACTCGCTTTACCGCCAAGTATGTCTCGTGTTCATAACGTTTTTCACATATCCATGTTACGCAAATATGTGGAAGACCCGAACCACATTATTGAGTTAGAACCGGACGAAATAGCGGAGGATTTGACGTATGAAGAAGTTCCTGTTCAAATCTTGGATAAGAAGGAACATATTCTACGCTCCAAGGTTATACCTCAAGTCAAAGTTTTGTGGAGAAACCACGATGTTGAGGAAATGACTTGGGAGTTAGAATCTGAAATGAAATCAAGGTATCCTTATCTCTTCGACATACCAGGTACGTACCCTAATTTCGAGGGCGAAATTTCATAAGAAGGGGAGGTTGTAAGACCCCAACTTTTATAAATAAAGATGAATTTTCTATAAATATCATTTTTGAATATTATGGAGTTAATTTGATATAATGTTATAGTTGTGGGTCATATTTATAAATTTTGCAAAGTACGCAAGTTGTTATATAATATTCGATTGGTCGGGGAATATTCGTTTTTACAGAGAATATTCGTACAACGGCACAATCATTGGTGGACCCCACAACGAAATTATTGTCGGATTGAGAAAACGACAAAAATATTTTATTAAAAATAACGGCGGAAGTTTTACCATTGATACTGTTGAACTACTCGGTAGTAAAAGTACAGTAATACGTGTGGTTGCATAGTAGCACACGGTATTGATTATTAATGCTTATGTGAGAAGTCACTCAGTTTGATTCAATTATTGTCAGTTAATAATATGAATTATTTAGCGATAATGACGTTTTGTTTTATTCGTATTATTAACGTAATAAAACAGAAACATCTTTTTATATAAAACAGAATACTTTATTAAAGTTATTCTATAAATAGAATATATTATATTTTATTTAAAAGATTTTTCTTTAAATATGGACCGTCAGATTAAAGTAATCAATCTGGACCGTTCATGGATTAGTTAATATGCATTCTATTTTTCTATAAATAGCAGCTCATTCCTTCATTATTTCTTACGAATTCACTGAACTCTAGAGAGAGAAACTATAGAGAGAGAGAAGAACAGTATTCTGCTACTTAACTACTTCCTTATTTCAGCTCTTCTTTAAAACGGTAAGGGGTGTTATTCTTTCTTATTCATGAAGAGAACTGTTGTTATTCTATTTCCTATTATTCTGTTGGAATAACCTGTATACGTGGTCTACCCTATACTTGGTGACATTCTTCTATTATTCTGTTGGAACATCCTGTCTGTGTGTTTTACACCGGACCTGGTTCCGTTTTTATTATTATTCTGTTGGAACATCCTGTCTGTGTGTTTTACACCGGACCTGGTTCCATTATTTATTATTCTGTCGGAATATCCTGTCTGTGCGTTTACGCCGGACCTGGTTCCATCATTTATTATTCTGTCGGAATATCCTGTCTGTGCGTTTACGCCGGACCTGGTTCTATTATTTATTATTCTGTTGGAATAACCTGTTTGTGCGGTCTATCGCATGCATGGTGATTTCTTTTGTTATTCCATTCTTTATTGTACTCAGTTGGTTAAGTTTTGACTTCTATACTCCATGAAATTTGTGGAATATCCTTGATAATTGCGTTTCATCCAGTATCTTTTTATAAAAATATTCTTCTAAGCATTTTTGAATTTTACTCCACAAAGCAGTACCATGTTGACAATTTGGACGTTATTAATTCTTGGATAAATTAATTCTTGAATTTGTTTTATTGAATTCTTATATCATTGTCATCATCCTCATGTTTATAAAATGTTAAAAGTCATCTGTGGCCTGTAGTGCATAGATGGACTTGGTATGATTATGACCAGGGATTATTCGGTATAATCATGACCGTAATGTTATAAATGATGTGGTAAAAGTCCTCATTGGCCCGTAGTGCGTTGATGGACAGTTGTTGGCATGATCATGACCATTAATGAATACACGAATATCCTTGGCCGTAGTGCAGGGGTGATTCGATGATGTGGATTATTTTATTAAGCTGAGTCCCAGCGATCACAGTGTTGAAAAACTTTTTAAATCATAAAAGATAGTAGAGTTTATTTTTTACTTGACTCTTTTAATGGATTGCTTGTTCCGCTGCAGTTAAACTTGATGTCTATTATATTTTATCAGTTTAACATTGTTGAAGGCTAATGATAATTTATTCTACATTATTTTAGTCATAATATTTCTTACTGGGCTAGTTGAGCTCACCCTTTCTTTCATTGTTCTCTTCAGGAAATGAGAACGTAGCTGGGGCAAGTCGGGGAATGGAGTGATGGTTTGAATGATAGTATTAGTTAGTAGTCCTCACTATTCTATATAATAGTGTGTTAATAAATGTAATGAGGACTCCTTTTGAGTATGAATACTCTCTAGAAGATAATATTTGTATTCAAACTCACAGTTTATGTTTTGTCGTATTGTACACGACAGTTGTACTAGTAAGTTGTATTTGTATTCTATACTATGTATCTGACGACCCAAGATGGGTGATGTATACCTATTTTTGGGGGCGTCACATTAGACATCATTTTCTTAGGGATAATGTTTCAAAAAGATTAATTAAATTAATTTTTATTCTAACAGAAAAACAATTGGCTGACATTTTTACCAAACCCTTAAGTGAAAAAAAGTTTTGCATGTTAAGAAGAGAACTTAGAATGTGCATGGTATAAATAATTATCACGTACTAAAATATTTCATATACGCATGTTATTATTTTAAATATGTCCTATTGATATACATTATCTGTTCATAACCGAAGGCTAAGGGAGACGTATCTGTTTGGCACAATTTACGGTAGATATAATTATGAGTTTTGAAATTTGAAAAGACAAGAGCTGAAGATTTGATTTACTTTTTCAAGACTTCTGTTCAGAGTCCAACACCTCTCTATTAAACACAGCGCTCATTTTTTTCCATACTCAAAAAAGTATTCTTCATTCTTGAGCGTTCTAGTTTCTGCAATGATAATGAAGACTCGAGCCAACAAACGATCATCCGGCATCACCATCAAAAAAGGAAATCGTCCACGATCTCTTTATACTGTGCGATCATCGAAGAAGTTCAAAAGACAACCTCGCCAGACATCTGTTCATGTCTCTTCCAACGATTTCGATGCAAATTCCAGCTTTTCTTTCTTAAAGACATCCCCACAATCTCCTGGTTCGGAGCCTCCTCCTTCTCAACCAGACTCGCCATCTAATTTGGTAAACCCTTTCTTTGTTACTTCAGATTTGCCAGATAATTTCTTTCGAGGTCAAAGTTTTGAAGCTTGCTTCAAAACCTTTATTGCTACTAAACAATTTGTTTATGAAAAAAATTCTGGATCTATTTTATTTCAAAAATTCTTCTTTGGAAAAACTTTTCACTTCTTGTGGTATTTTTGTTATGCTCTTTCCTCCCACTAGGGCGTATCCCCGTTTGGTACAATAGTTTTACACAAATTTAGAGTGTAATGGGGATTGTTACACGTCATTTGTCAAGGGTAAGTCTCTATTTTTCACAGTTGTCAATTTTGGAAGTATTTTCAATATTCCTTCATCTGGTCCTTGTCCATTTACTCTTAAGGGTGCTGCAAATATACCTTTTCCTCCTCTTGAACAACTCCAAACTGTGATGAACGATTCATCTCTGACAACTCTATTTACCCCTAAAACTATTGATGTATGTCCACTTGCATGTGTTTTGCATAAACTACTTCGTTATAATCTGTTTCCACGAGTAGGTGGTGGAACAGATTTCACTTACCAAGATTTGGTGGTTGTTGCAATGATTTTAAAAGGTGTAAGTTTTAATTTTTCTCTTATGATGTTATCTCACATGATGAGTTGTATTCGACAAGCTAAAAAGTGTCTGCCCTATGGTTTGTTTTTGATAAAAATGTTTCAGCATTTCAAAATCTACTTTGATGATGAAATTGTGGTGTCACACAATGAATTCATTGATTCTGCTAATTTAAAACAATCCCATATCACTTTTGTTGATGGCTTATTTTTTCGAATCTTTCTTGATCCTCTTCCTATTCCACCGAGTTCCATCTCGTCTAATTTACCATCTGATAATCCTACTTCTTCTACACTTCCTACTCTATCAGTTTCATCTCCAGACGTAGTCAACATGTTGACTCAAATCCTCAAAAATCAAGAGCTTATGCGTTCTGATATTCTTGATGTAAAACAAAGGCTTTTGATTTTAGAAAAAGGAAAATTGCCTATTCGGGCAAATGATTTGAACAAATGTTTTTGTCAAATTGAAGACGAATTTATTGATTTACAAGCTAGATTTGAGTTGCACACAATGGCTATGGTTGAGTCTCTTCACAGGAAGATCAATCGAAATTCTTGTCAGTTAAGTCAAGAACTGAAGTTTGTGAGTTACCAAATTGGAGAATTTGCTGATTTTATGTCTCATCATATGAATGACGTTGGTAGAAAGCTCCACTTTGACAGAATGCACTCTCCAGTACCTGAATGGCCTCGATGTAATTGGATGGCCGAGTACATTGGAGATTTTCGAGACTTGCCTCTACCAAATGAGACTTTTATTCCTCGACCACCTAGATTTGCTCATGACTTTTCTTTGGAAGAAAAGCTTCATCGTCTTCTCCACCATCCTTACTTTACTACTCTTCCTCTACCTGTGATTCACGTTGACGATATTGATATCTGATAATCTTTTTGGTGACGACAAAGGGGGAGACATGCTGTGGTTGTTGTTGTGAAAACGTTTACGTTTTGGAATTATTAGTTTTGTGTTAAAAACGATTTGGTTGGCACCAATATGTGTTTAAGTTTGTTAAGATTTTGTTTTTGATGGGTTGTTTAAAATAATTTGGCTAGAGCCAGTATTAGATATTATGACTGCTATATTTTGTGTTATCTAATATTTGTTACAGTTAACAATCTTGCAGGTTAAAATTATGAGGCATGATGGTAATTAGTTTGGATTATATTTGTTTCCTTCTAAAATTTTAAATATGCATGAATTCAAGGGGAGTTATAACTTTTGGTGTTGTCATCATCAAAAAGGGGGATAATGTTGACTTTAATATTCTAACCTTTTTGTTTTGATGATGACTTGATAATATGAACTAATTTATTTATTATGAAATTTCAGGAAGTTGATGAAATGATTGTTGTCAAAAGACTTTGAAGATTTGAGTCTTAAGAAAATTATGTAAGGTTATTGCAAATACTTAATTTTTCAATACAAGGCTCTAGGACATTTTATGTGTGCATTTAACATGTTTATTTATTTATGCATGCTTTGAATTTATTGTCCGATTTAATTGATTTACTATCATGTGTTAATAGTTTGTTTGAAGGGTCCTGATTATATAAAATATTGGTACATGTGCAAGTTAATGTAGGAAGCTTAAAAGTTGTTTGATGATCTAGAATCATGATTGCTTTAGCCTCGGTACTTTCATATCTTGTATATTCTGATTTGTTAGACTTTGTATCTAACACTCTTACATTAATGCCATGATATTTTTTATTTCGAAATTGATATATGTGGCGATAGTGGATCATGATTAGAAGTTTAAAAGATGCACATATCTTGGAACTATAAAGTAATGATTATCCTGGAAGATATATGTTGCTATTATTTACATAACTAACACTCCATTATCCTTAAGTTTGAAAAGGCAGTGTGATATCTCTTTTATGAGGCGGCAGTTGTTATAGATTATGAGATTTACATGTACCTTTTAACTTAGTGGATCATCTTTAAAATAGTCTGCTTATATCTGTTATCCGAAGATTTACTTGAATTTTTCCAACGGTAATAAAGTTCGGTAACGAAACAAAATTAAGAACGGAAATAATTTATTTCACAACGGTTGTTTTCTGGGCTATAAAAGAAGAACTGATATTTCAATAAAAAACACAACACTTGTGTAACGACCCCAAAATAGGTCCATTCCACCCAACCCATTCTGAGTCGTCAAATACATGGTACAGAAAACAACTACAACTTTATTACAACAATTGTCGTGCAAAATACAACAACACATATGCTGTGAGTTTGGATACAAATATATATCAAATGTGACTCATGTTCCAACCGTGGACATCACCTCACCATAACACCTTACATAAAGGTATAGTCAAAAACTGTTTTAGAAATTAGAATCTTTGGGAAGTGCTCAAGGAAACCTTCGTACATGGGAGGCCACGCGTCTAGGTTATGATAGATATCATATGGCCACAGAATTATCCTTGGTTGACCCAATAGACCCCAAAGAAAAACGAAAAGATTACTATCATATTCTTCCCAATGGTGAGTCTTCTCTTGACTTATCATTATCTCCACTGTCTCTAATTGAGAATTATACTTCAAACAAACACCAAGATTATATAGGTAGTGCCCATAGATATACTCAGCAAGTGGATGAGCACAACCCTGTCCTATGATGACACGAGGTTGTATGTCATTAGACATCTTGTATGATAGTGACAAAACACCCTTCCAAAGTTGGGTTCGCCTCACCCTATTTTCTTCACCAAATATAACTACTAAATGATGACCACCGTTCTATTCCCTTGTTACCCCCGCTCGACCCAGCTACACTCTTATTACCTGAAAGGAATTGTGAAGCAAAAGGGTGAGCACAACTAGCTCAGTAAAGAATATCATGACTAAAGATAATTAAATTATCAATAGCCTTCATCAATAATAAATCAGAGATTTAGAACATATGGTAAATGATAAAAATTTCAACCATAGTTGCAGCGGAACGAGCAATCCATTAGAAGAGTCAAATAGACTATAAAGTCTATTATCTTCTCCATGTTAAAAATCCACCAACAATATTTTATCCATGTAACATCACTCAACAGTTCCTTTCCACAATCATATGAATAACTCATAATCATAATTGTGACTATAAATTTTTCTTCGCACCCAGGACGAAGAATATTTTCATCACCTGTCTTTACCTGAAACATCAAAGATCATGGTTATACCAAATCACAATTCCTGTTTATAATCATACTAACAAATCCATCTTTGCACTACGGGCCAAAGATATTCATCAACAAACCATCTTTGCACTACGGGCCAAAGATATTCAACAACAGTTCATCTTTGCACTACAGGCCAAAGATATTCATCAACAGGCCATCTTTGCACTACATGCCAAAGATATTCATCAACAATTCATATTTGCACTACAGGCCAAATATATTCATATCTCAAAGAAATATATAATCATTTCAGAATTTATATAAACAATAATTATAACCATGTTGATCAATTCACCTTTGCACTTAAGCTTAAGATATTCAATTATAAATTCAATGGTCATGATCATACCAGTCACAATTCAACTTTGCACTACAGGCCAAAGAGAACCCTAGTCATGATCATACCAATAATCTATCCATCTTTACACTCCAGTGAAAGAGAATTTCAATATCAGGGTTATAAAAATGTTATATATGATGATAAAAATAATATGATCAACATATAGTTTAACATATAGTTTTAATCTCAAGAGTAATATTCGTAACTCATGAATAGTAACCCCGACACAAAAGATAGAAATTCTACAATAAAATTCATACCAATATTTCGGTATAATGATATTGAAAGAATAACATTACTTAAATTTATAAACAATTTATTTTAATTGTTTACACTTTACTAATTAATGCATTTAATCATCATAAAATGCCAACTCTTACAATTTCATCATCAATAACCAAAACCCTCATCAAAAATCTGCATATACCTCATATAGGATTCTCAAGCCATAAAATCCTATTTTCCAATTTTCTTTCTTCACAAAACATATTTAATTCATTTACTCATAACTAGACCATTTTCATGAAAAATACCAAATCAGTTCCAAAAATATTTCTTTTCTGGGATTTAGCATAATATAGTCCCATAGTGAACATATATTTTTCTCAGAATTTTTAAAAGTCATTTACTATTTTTCATATGGCCAAAATAGCCGAATATTTAGACATTTATCAAAAATTGTACTTTTGTCTAAAAATTCTGAAATTTACAGAGTATACTTCTATCATATACATGTACTCCCAATAAAAATTTCATCAATTTTGGAGTTAACCACAAGGAATTATAAGCGGTTACTTTTAAAATAGTCTTTTCCCGTAAAATTCATAACTCTCAATCTATACATCCAAAAATCACCATTTTTGGACACAATCAAGAAAACTCATCAAAATATCATTTCAAATTTTTCCAAAATTTTTGAAAATCAGAAAAATTACGAAACTGAAAATCATAACAACCCTTAAAATCTCTTAATATCCCTTACTATCCCTTACTATCCCTTACCTCAAAAGAGCAGTACTTCTGACTGGATATCGGATATGATGCTGAAGAAAACTTGCACTGATGAATAGCAACTCACCAAGTATCTAAAAACTCACAAAATATGCTTCATAATATAGAGAGAGAAAGAGAGAAAGCTTATGTTTCTGGTGTGATTTTCAATTCTAACTTAGCCCTCTATTTATAGGAAAATTTTGGTAGGTTTGACCTGCAACCTGATGGCTTTACCTGCTACTATTCCCACCCACCACATTTGAAATATAATTCAGCACATTTCTTCACCAACCACAAGTGGGGCCCACCAATTCTAGAATTTTCCACCAAAATGATAAACTCCGAAAATTTAACAATTTCTGAACCAGTCATCTCGTAAAATTCATAATAAATCATACGTTCATTTTTAACGGTTCAAAATTTGTGGGCATATACTCAACTTATATATGTATAACATATCCAAAAATTACCACGATCCAACGGTCGGATTAAAAATTATAACCCCCGCAAAATATCTCAAAACCCTAATTTTTAATACCTCCATTCCGACAAAAATACTGATAAAAACCTCAACATTAACTCCTTCATTTTTTAACCACAAAAATATATCCCTCATTTAAATCCACATAAAATAAAAATTTCCTTATCATATGAATCAATAATTAATTATTCACAAATAATATTACAGAATCACATTTATGACAACCAGGCCGTTCCCAGGAAAGAGGGGGCTTTCCAATAAGGATTTCTCCTTACTGGCGCGCAATTAGATGACCAAACCTCTCCTTAGACAGAACTTTCTAGACATTGCCAATAATGCTATCTAATAATATTATTCAAATAATATGAATTATTGATCTGATAATGGGAAATACTGTGCAGCAACAATTATTAAACAACAATAATATAAAATTTCAACGTAGCAATTATTGAATCAATAAAATAAAATATTGAACAGTAATTACTGTAACAATTATTGAGTAGTGCCTTCTTACGTAAGAATCAATAATTTCAAAAATACTGTGCAATACCGTGTGCTACTGTGCAATAACGCGTATTACTGTATTTTAACCACCGGGTATTCCAACAGTGTTAACGGTAACAACTACGCCGTTATTTGTAAAAACTTAAATTTGTCGTTTTCTTCACCCGACAGTTATTCTGTTATGGGGCCCACAAATAGCTGCGCCGTCGTACGAATATTCCCCGACAGAAAGAATATTCCACGACCAAACGAATATTCCCCGACAACAATGATTATTTTATAACCACTTGCTTATTTTGAAAAAAAATTTATATTTCACCCATAACTTTAAACTTTTATCAATTTAACCATTTACTGAATAGTAATTATAAGAAAAATTGAATACTTTTATTTCATAAAATTCGGGGTCTTACAATCTCCCCTCCTTATGAAATTTCGTCCCCGAAATTTACGTACCTGGTATTTCAAAGAGTTGAGAATACCTTGCTTTCATTTCAGATTCCATCTTCCCTGTCATCATAATTTCTCCATTGCTCATCTCCTGTATTTCAGATATCATTCTAGAATACAGCTTCAAAACAAGGGTTAATTGAACAAATTAACATATCACATAATATCCCGATATTATGACTGACCAACAAATAAGCTTAGGTAGGACACACTAGCGAAGGATTTACTCATCTCTCCCCTCCTAGTTGTATTCCCCGATCTCCGCCAGAGATCATATCCCCAAGCTCTGATACCAAATGTAACGCCCCCAAAATAGGTCCATTCCACCCAACCCATTCTGAGTCGTCAAATACATGGTACAGAAAACAACTACAACTTTATTACAACAATTGTCGTGCAAAATACAACAACACATATGCTGTGAGTTTGGATACAAATATATACCAAATGTGACTCATGTTCCAACCGTGGACATCACCTCACAATAACACCTTACATAAAGGTATAGTCAAAAACTGTTTTAGAAATTAGAATCTTTGGGAAGTGCTCAAGGAAACCTTCGTACATGGGAGGCCACGCGTCTAGGTTATGATAGATATCATATGGCCACAGAATTATCCTTGGTTGACCCAATAGACCCCAAAGAAAAACGAGAAGATTACTATCATATTCTTCCCAATGGTGAGTCTTCTCTTGACTTATCATTATCTCCACTGTCTCTAATTGAGAATTATACTTCAAACAAACACCAAGATTATATAGGTAGTGCCCATAGATATACTCAGCAAGTGGATGAGCACAACCCTGTCCTATGATGACACGAGGTTGTATGTCATTAGACATCTTGTATGATAGTGACAAAACACCCTTCCAACGTTGGGTTCGCCTCACCCTATTTTCTTCACCAAATATAACTACTAAATGATGACCACCGTTCTATTCCCTTGTTACCCCCGCTCGACCCAGCTACACTCTTATTACCTGAAAGGAATTGTGAAGCAAAAGGGTGAGCACAACTAGCTCAGTAAAGAATATCATGACTAAAGATAATTAAATTATCAATAGCCTTCATCAATAATAAATCAGAGATTTAGAACATATGGTAAATGATAAAAATTTCAACCATAGTTGCAGCGGAACGAGCAATCCATTAGAAGAGTCAAATAGACTATAAAGTCTATTATCTTCTCCATGTTAAAAATCCACCAACAATATTTTATCCATGTAACATCACTCAACAGTTCCTTTCCACAATCATATGAATAACTCATAATCATAATTGTGACTATAAATTTTTCTTCGCACCCAGGACGAAGAATATTTTCATCACCTGTCTTTACCTGAAACATCAAAGATCATGGTTATACCAAATCACAATTCCTGTTTATAATCATACTAACAAATCCATCTTTGCACTACGGGCCAAAGATATTCATCAACAAACCATCTTTGCACTACGGGCCAAAGATATTCAACAACAGTTCATCTTTGCACTACAGGCCAAAGATATTCATCAACAGGCCATCTTTGCACTACATGCCAAAGATATTCATCAACAATTCATATTTGCACTACAGGCCAAATATATTCATATCTCAAAGAAATATATAATCATTTCAGAATTTATATAAACAATAATTATAACCATGTTGATCAATTCACCTTTGCACTTAAGCTTAAGATATTCAATTATAAATTCAATGGTCATGATCATACCAGTCACAATTCAACTTTGCACTACAGGCCAAAGAGAACCCTAGTCATGATCATACCAATAATCTACCCATCTTTACACTCCAGTGAAAGAGAATTTCAACATCAGGGTTATAAAAATGTTATATATGATGATAAAAATAATATGATCAACATATAGTTTAACATATAGTTTTAATCTCAAGAGTAATATTCGTAACTCATGAATAGTAACCCCGACACAAAAGATAGAAATTCTACAATAAAATTCATACCAATATTTCGGTATAATGATATTGAAAGAATAACATTACTTAAATTTATAAACAATTTATTTTAATTGTTTACACTTTACTAATTAATGCATTTAATCATCATAAAATGCCAACTCTTACAATTTCATCATCAATAACCAAAACCCTCATCAAAAATCTGCATATACCTCATATAGGATTCTCAAGCCATAAAATCCTATTTTCCAATTTTCTTTCTTCACAAAACATATTTAATTCATTTACTCATAACTAGACCATTTTCATGAAAAATACCAAATCAGTTCCAAAAATATTTCTTTTCTGGGATTTAGCATAATATAGTCCCATAGTGAACATATATTTTTCTCAGAATTTTTAAAAGTCATTTACTATTTTTCATATGGCCAAAATAGCCGAATATTTAGACATTTATCAAAAATTGTACTTTTGTCTAAAAATTCTGAAATTTACAGAGTATACTTCTATCATATACATGTACTCCCAATAAAAATTTCATCAATTTTGGAGTTAACCACAAGGAATTATAAGCGGTTACTTTTAAAATAGTCTTTTCTCATAAAATTCATAACTCTCAATCTATACATCCAAAAATCACCATTTTTGGACACAATCAAGAAAACTCATCAAAATATCATTTCAAATTTTTCCAAAATTTTTGAAATCAGAAAAATTACGAAACTGAAAATCATAACAACCCTTAAAATCTCTTAATATCCCTTACTATCCCTTACTATCCCTTACTATCCCTTACCTCAAAAGAGCAGTACTTCTGACTGGATATCGGATATGATGCTGAAGAAAACTTGCACTGATGAATAGCAACTCACCAAGTATCTAAAAACTCACAAAATATGCTTCATAATATAGAGAGAGAAAGAGAGAAAGCTTATGTTTCTGGTGTGATTTTCAATTCTAACTTAGCCCTCTATTTATAGGAAAATTTTGGTAGGTTTGACCTGCAACCTGATGGCTTTACCTGCTACTATTCCCACCCACCACATTTGAAATATAATTCAGCACATTTCTTCACCAACCACAAGTGGGGCCCACCAATTCTAGAATTTTCCACCAAAATGATAAACTCTGAAAATTTAACAATTTCTGAACCAGTCATCTCGTAAAATTCATAATAAATCATACGTTCATTTTTAACGGTTCAAAATTTGTGGGCATATACTCAACTTATATATGTATAACATATCCAAAAATTACCACGATCCAACGGTCGGATTAAAAATTATAACCCCCGCAAAATATCTCAAAACCCTGATTTTTAATACCTCCATTCCGACAAAAATACTGATAAAAACCTCAACATTAACTCCTTCATTTTTTAACCACAAAAATATATCCCTCATTTATATCCACATAAAATAAATATTTCCTTATCATATGAATCAATAATTAATTATTCACAAATAATATTACAGAATCACATTTATGACAACCAGGCCGTTCCCAGGAAAGAGGGGGCTTTCCAATAAGGATTTCTCCTTACTGGCGCGCAATTAGATGACCAAACCTCTCCTTAGACAGAACTTTCTAGACATTGCCAATAATGCTATCTAATAATATTATTCAAATAATATGAATTATTGATCTGATAATGGGAAATACTGTGCAGCAACAATTATTGAACAACAATAATACAAAATTTCAACGTAGCAATTATTGAATCAATAAAATAAAATATTGAACAGTAATTACTGTAACAATTATTGAGTAGTGCCTTCTTACGTAAGAATCAATAATTTCAAAAATACTGTGCAATACCGTGTGCTACTGTGCAATAACGCGTATTACTGTATTTTAACCACCGGGTATTCCAACAGTGTTAACGGTAACAACTACGCCGTTATTTGTAAAAACTTAAATTTGTCGTTTTCTTCACCCGACAGTTATTCTGTTATGGGGCCCACAAATAGCTGCGCCGTCGTACGAATATTCCCCGACAGAAAGAATATTCCACGACCAAACGAATATTCCCCGACAACAATGATTATTTTATAACCACTTGCTTATTTTGAAAAAAAATTTATATTTCACCCATAACTTTAAACTTTTATCAATTTAACCATTTACTAAATAGTAATTATAAGAAAAATTGAATACTTTTATTTCATAAAATTCGGGGTCTTACAACTTGAATTAATATTTTGCACTTGTATATTTGAAGAGCTATCAATTTATTCCTAGTGCAAATTTCTGAGCTGTTGTGCAATTCATATTCATATTATTTTCAGCTAACTTTGTAAGCCTAATTTTGGTGATATCTCTCTCTTTTATTATTTGATCATTTCATTCATTAGTTGAGCCTTGCATTGTTAAATTGCTTATTTGCTTTGATCATTAGACCTCTATATTTGTAATCTTATATTTTTTAGACATAGTGTTGTCTAAAGGAATTTAATCCAGGTTGATTAAGGTTTTGATTACAAACAGGTTCAAGGAAGCATAGGTGCTTAAGGGGTGCATTAATGCACAGGGAGCAAGTGTGCTCAAGTGAATTATTGTAATTCAATTTTGATAGAATTTATTTTTCAACAAGGGTCAATTTCAAAGAAATAAAAACGAGTCTCCTATACTAGTTGGTATTGGACGTGGACTAGGCTATTATTATAGAGGGTAATAGCTGAACCACGTAAAAAATCTTGGTATTATTTTTATTGCTTGCTTTACTTTAATATCTCTCAAGATAGTTAAATCTCTTTATAATTAAAATTTAAATATTTGTTTCATCTTGAGATATTTTGTTAACACCAAGTATTCACTTTGACTTATAAATTCATCAAAATATTTTCTTAAACTAAAAGTCAATTCGGTATACCATATTTGTAACGACCCCAAAATAGGTCCATTCCACCCAACCCATTCTGAGTCGTCAAATACATGGTACAGAAAATAACTACAACTTTATTACAACAATTGTCGTGCAAAATACAACAACACATATGCTGTGAGTTTGGATACAAATATATACCAAATGTGACTCATGTTCCAACCGTGGACATCACCTCACAATAACACCTTACATAAAGGTATAGTCAAAAACTGTTTTAGAAATTAGAATCTTTGGGAAGTGCTCAAGGAAACCTTCGTACATGGGAGGCCACGCATCTAGGTTATGATAGATATCATATGGCCACAGAATTATCCTTGGTTGACCCAATAGACCCCAAAGAAAAACGAGAAGATTACTATCATATTCTTCCCAATGGTGAGTCTTCTCTTGACTTATCATTATCTCCACTGTCTCTAATTGAGAATTATACTTCAAACAAACACCAAGATTATATAGGTAGTGCCCATAGATATACTCAGCAAGTGGATGAGCACAACCCTGTCTTATGATGACACGAGGTTGTATGTCATTAGACATCTTGTATGATAGTGACAAAACACCCTTCCAACGTTGGGTTCGCCTCACCCTATTTTCTTCACCAAATATAACTACTAAATGATGACCACCGTTCTATTCCCTTGTTACCCCCGCTCGACCCAGCTACACTCTTATTACCTGAAAGGAATTGTGAAGCAAAAGGGTGAGCACAACTAGCTCAGTAAAGAATATCATGACTAAAGATAATTCAATTATCAATAGCCTTCATCAACAATAAATCAGAGATTTAGAACATATGGTAAATGATAAAAATTTCAACCATAGTTGCAGCGGAACGAGCAATCCATTAGAAGAGTCAAATAGACTATAAAGTCTATTATCTTCTCCATGTTAAAAATCCACCAACAATGTTTTATTCCTGTAACATCAATCAACAATTCTGGTCCACAATCATATGAATAACTCATAATCATAACTGTAGTTCTAAATTCCTCTTCTCATCCAGGACGAAGATAATTTTCATCACCTATCTTTACCTGAAACATCAAAGATCATGGTTACACCAAATCACATTTCCTGTTCATAATCATACTAATAACTTCATCTTTGCACTACAGCCAAAGATATTCATTTGTATCACCAGTTGGTCATGTTCATCTCAACATCTGTTCATCTTTGCACTACTGGCCAAAGATATTCAACAACATGTCATCTTTGCACTACGGGCCAAAGATATTCATCAAAACTTCATATTTGCACTACAGGCCAAATATATTAATATCTCAAAGAAATATATAAGCATTTCAGAATTTATATAAACAATAGTTATAACCATGTTGATCAATTCACCTTTGCACTTAAGCTAAAGATATTCACTTATAAATTCAATGGTCATGATCATACCAGTCAACAATTCAACTTTGCACTACTGGCCAAAGAGAACCCATAGTCATAATCATACCAGAAATTTACCCATCTTTACACTCAAGTCAAAGAGAAATATCATCATTAGGGTTATAAAAATGTTATATATGATAATAAAATCAATATAATCAACATATAGATTTAATCTCAAAAGTAATATTCATAAACCAACTATAATTTGGTCAGAAAAAGAGAATAGTAACTCGTGAATAGTAACTCATGAATAGTAACTCGTGAATAGTAACTCACGAATAGTAACTCATGAATAGTAAACTCGACACAAAAAGGTAAAAATTCCACAATAAAATACATACCAATATTTCGGTATAATGATATTGAAAGAATAATATTTTTTAAGCTTATAAACAATTTATTTTAATTGTTTATACTTTACTAAATAATGCTTTTAATCATCCTAAAATGCCAAACTAATAAGATTTCATCACCAATAACCAAAAACCCTCATCAAAAATCTGCATATACCTCATATAGGATTCTCAAGCCATAAAATCCTATTTTCTAATTTTCTTACTTCACAAAACATATTTAATTCATTTACTCATAACTAGACTATTTTTCATGAAAAAATACCAAATCAATTCCAAAAATATTTCTTTTCTTGGATTTAGCATAATATAGTCTCATAGTGAACATATATTTTTCTCAGAATTTTTAAAAGTCATTTACTATTTTTCATATGGCCAAAACAGTCGAATATTTAGACATTTATCAAAAATTATACTTTTATCTAAAAATTCTTAAATTCACAGAGTATACTCCTATCATATACATGTACTCCCAATAAAAATTTCATCAATTTTGGAGTTAACCACAAGAAGTTATAAGCGGTTACTTTTAAAATAGTTTTTTCTTATAAAATTCATAACTCTTAATCTATACATCCAAAAATCACCATTTTTGGACACAATCAAAAAAACTCATCAAAATATCATTTCAAATTTTTTCAGAATTTTTGAAGGTCAAAAAAATTACGAAACTGAAAAACATAACAACCCTTAAAATCCCTTACTATCCCTTACCTCAAAAGAGCAGTACTTCTGACTGGATATCGGATATGATGCTGAAGGAAACTTGCACTAATGAATAGCAACTCACCAAGTATCTAAAAACTCACAAAATATACTTCATAATATAGAGAGAGAAAGAGAGAAAGCTTATGTTTCTGGTGTGATTTTCAATTCTAACTTAGCCCTCTATTTATAGGAAAATTTTGGTAGGTTTGACCTGCAACCTGATGGCTTTACCTGCTACTATTCCCACCCACCACATTTGAAATATAATTCAGCACATTTCTTCACCAACCACAAGTGGGGCCCACCAATTCTAGAATTTTTCACCAAAATGATAAACTCCGAAAATTCAACAATTACTGAACCAGTCATCTCGTAAAATTCATAATAAATCATACGTTCATTTTTAACGGTTCAAAATTTGTGGGCATATACTCAACTTATATATGTATAACATATCCAAAAATTACCACGATCCAACGGTCGGATTAAAAATTATAACCCCCGCAAAATATCTCAAAAACCCTGATTTTTAATACCTCCATTCCGACAAAAATACGGATAAAAATCTCAACATTAACTCCTTCATTTTTTAACCACAAAAATATATCCCTCATTTATATCCACATAAAATAAATATTTTCTTATCATATGAATCAATAATTAATTATTCACAAATAATATTACAGAATCACATTTATGACAACCAGGCCGTTCCCAGGAAAGAGGGGGCTTTCCAATAAGGATTTCTCCTTACTGGCGCGCAATTAGATGACCAAACCTCTCCTTAGACAGAACTTTCTAGACATTGCCAATAATGCTATCTAATAATACTATTCAAATAATATGAATTATTGATCTGATAATGGGAAATACTGTGCATCAACAATTATTGAACAACAATAATACAAAATTTCAACGTAGCAATTATTGAATCAATAAAATAAAATATTGAACAGTAATTACTGTAACAATTATTGAGTAGTGCCTTCTTACGTAAGAATCAATAATTTCAAAAATACTATGCAATACCGTGTGCTACTGTGCAATAACGCGTATTACTGTATTTTAACCACCGGGTATTCCAACAGTGTTAACGGTAACAACTACGCCGTTATTTGTAAAAACTCAAATTTGTCGTTTTCTTCACCCGACAGTTATTCTGTTATGGGGCCCACAAATGGCTGCGCCGTCGTACGAATATTCCCCGACAGAAAGAATATTCCACGACCAAACGAATATTCCCCGACAACAATGATTATTTTATAACCACTTGCTTATTTTGAAAAAAAAATCATATTTCACTCATAACTTTAAATTTTTATCAATTTAACCATTTACTGAATAGTAATTATAAGAAAAATTGAATACTTTTATTTCATAAAATTCGGGGTCTTACAATATTCATTCAACAAGCTGCATTCATCAAAATAGTAGGCTGAATTTAGTCGTTTGGTTTAAAGTTTAAAAATTGGTCATAGATTGCTCCCACACTTATTCAACCCCCCTTCTAAGTGCTTCTAAGTGTGCCTTATCTGAATTTCAATTTTCGAAATCATGACTCTGGCCAGCAAAATCTTGAGGATGATATCAAACACCTCGAAAACGATCTAAAAATTGGCGTCGATTTGGAAATCCACAATCCACGGTGTCAATAATAAAAATATATAAAATAGAGTTCTTTAAGTATCTTCATAGTCAGTAAAAGTATCGTTCTTTAAGTATTTATGATTCGGGTGGGACTACCAACTAAAAAGAACTCCATTAATCACAGTGTCAATAATAAAAACATATTAAATAGAGTTGTCAATGATAATTATTTTAAAAAATACTAGAAGCTTACCGTAAAGTAATCTTCCAACACTTCATCCCTAGCAGTGAACTTTTTATTGATTGGATCCCACCCAAACCTAGAGCTATTATGAAAAAGCTCCACAAAATTGCCATAATGATTCTTAAACCATTTCAATCGACTTAGGTACTGTGAGTTTGTTCTTTGGCAACCAAGTTTTTGATTAAGAGCAGGAAGTATCTTTTTCTCAACTGTTTGCTTACTTAGCATTCCATTACTATCACGCCATCCATGAACTGCAGCATCAACCATGAGTTTTAGCAATTCATTGCTCTCTTCTAATGTCTACGAATTATAAGTTCCAACATTTTTTCCCTTTCCTTTGTTATTTCCTTGTTGAGAATCTCCCATTTGTAATTACTATGTCATATATACACATCTATCTTAGTATTTCTGTTAGTAGTTTACTAGTTTAAACACAATGAGAAAAATACATACATCCTACATATTACAGAACATCATACAAAAAACTCAAACCACTGCTTATGATAACAACATTCATTAAACATATTATACAAAAATTTTAAGTTCTGACAATATTATTTTATCTAAGCATTAGAATACAAATATATTATAATATATTTATTACATGGCTTCTAATTATTAAATAATTGGCTCCATGATTTTATTTTATTTTCTTTGCAGAAAACAAAATTCACACTCGTGCGAACGTGTGATTCAATACTATATTGATTGCTTTACTAATATATATATATATATATATATATATATATATATATATATATATATATATATATACACGCTGATTGTGTGATTCTGTCAACCCAATTTTCCATCTTAACTGCTGCTAATTCTGTTTGATTGTGTGGACCTTTTTTATGTGCCTAACATATATCAAAGCAGTGCGTTTTTCCCTTTTTTATAAGAAAAAGATAACGATTTTGTCAATTTGTTATGCATGATTACAACCACATGTTACATTATTTCACTATGATACACCAAAGACACTTGAAGACAAATATGGAGGATGTCTAAAAAATTAACAATAATTTCCTTCGTTTAAAATGTCAGAAAACTAAAAAAAAAACATACACATACACATCATATATTTTCTATTTTAATATATTATACATACATAATCTTTACAATTGATATGAGGGTTTCATGATTTTATCTCACCTTTGTTGAACAAATCTCTTTCCTCTTTTTATTGGAAGCTTTCGAACGACTGCTTTTTCCCTCACCTATTCAGATTAGGTCTAGTTATTTGTTTACTTATTAATATATCTTGTTAATTCTCTTAAAATAAAATTATAATAAATTCAATTATTTTTATGGCCCAAATTTTACCAAATTATTTATCCATCACATATTAATATTTATTAGCCCATATAAAATAAATAACTAATTTGACCAAATAAAAGACAAAGTTCAATTAATAACTAGTTTTATCCACCTTTGTGTTTATTTGGAAGTCTTTAGAAATCTTTAGAGATGAGGTAAGACTTTGAATATGGGTTAATAGTTATAATTCTTCTTGTAAAGTCTATCAAACTCTACCATTTGATAGAAATCTTTTAAATCTATGACTTTTTGAATACCAAAATACTTTTATAGACTTTATAAAAATCCTAATTTAATACCACCTAACTTTTAAATACATTAAAAAAGTTGAAAATGAATACCACTAAACTTTTATAAACTCTTTAAATGTCTTGATTGAATACAACCAAACTTTTAAAGTCTTTAAAAATCTTAATTGAATACACCCCCCATGTTAAGTTTAGATTGAAGGGATACAATAAAGAGTTGAATGATTCATTACATTCTAGTTGGGATGAGTTATTTCATATTCTTCCTCCGAGTAATAAAATTCATAAATTTGGAAGGAATGAGAATGGCTCAATCCATTCCAATCGCAAGCATACATAATTTTATTACTCCAATCCAAACGTACAATTGGTGTTTTTTAGAGCTGAATGGAGCTAAATTACTGAATGGCTGAATCGGTCAGTTATTCAGTGCATTTATTTGAATAAAAATTGTCTTAATGACTAAATCGGTTAGATTTTTGAGCTAAATGGTGAAGTGTAATTTTTTTAGCTGGATAGACTAAATGATTGCTCAATGAAGTGTTTTATATTTAATATTTTTTTTATAATATTAACTATTATATTAAGTAATATTAAATAAATTTACAATAATTTTAAATTTTTTTAGAGGGGTAAAATAATAAAAATCTATTATTCAGATGTTTCAGACATGTCAAATATCTAACAACTTTTTTCATTCAATATTCAGAATTCTGCTTTATTCAGCTCATCCAGATTACTTAAACATTTATAATTATTTCATTTAATTTTATCAAACGGCCCCTTAGACTTGCAATGGATTTGTTACATTTGCATAGACCTGGTAATATAGTTGGTTAACTATTAGGTCAACCCATATTAACTGAAACCAAATGGGTTGTTTAACTATTTTTATTTATTTAATTGGTTAAGGTTTGGAACCATATTTTTAAATATATATATATATATATATATATATATATATATATATATATATATATATGTCCAAACCGGTTAACCATTTTTCGACCCATTTTTCATTTTAAATCCAAACCAAAAATTCTTTCAACCCAAGATTCAATTTTTTTTTATTAAAAATAATAATATTCAGTGATTATGTAAAAAATAATATTAAAAAAATAATATACATAAGCTCGCAGGCCTCGTGGGTGGAGCAATATAGAGTCCAAGTATCAACTCCAGGGTGCGAAGGGAGTGCAAGGGTAAAATTCGCAGGCCTCGTGAATGGAGTAAATAGAGTTAAATCAGGTGGAGCACGGGATGATTTAAGTCGGGTGGAGCGGGCTCAAGTTGACTTTGGAAAAGTTGCTCAGACACGTTTGCCTTGGGCGTGGTAGAGTAGTATTAGAGTCGAGCAAAAACTCTTGAAGGACTCAAAGGTGAAGTATGATTTGAATCGAGTGGAGCGGCTCGGGATGGCTCTAGGAAAGGTGCTCAAACACGTTTGTCGCTGGCGTGGTGGAGTAGTATTAGAGGCAAGCAGAGCTCTTGAAGGGGATTCAAAGAAAGTGTGCTTAATGGTGAATACTCTAGTATAATACTTGTGATGGGTATTCAAATGAAAGGTGAAGATTGTTGGGATATTTCACATGAATTTCACATTGGGTAAATTTAAGAGTGTAGATGGGTTAATAAGTATGGTAGAACCAAAGCCTAATAGGTTAACATTTTAGGTAAGGAGGTGGTCCAACGTGCATATTGGGCCGGTGATGAATTGATGTGGGATGGATCGTATAATTCCGCTACAAAATGGTATTAGAGCTTGGTTATTTTTGTGGTTTTCTTGTGCAAATTAAATGGAGGATTGGACATCAGGTTGTATGATTAATCTCAAGGCTACAAATTATGAAATTTGGAAGCCAAGATTGGAGGATTTACTTTACTGCAAGGATTTGTACAAAGCCACTTGAGAACGATGGAGTTAAGCCACTTGAGAACGATTTGTACGAGCCACTTTACTGAAAATGTTTTTCATTTAAAACAAGTGTGAGCATTCAATTGCCCAGCAAGTCATAGCAGTTGAATAAACAACTTCAAGAATTCAAACATTCTTTTAAGACTTCAATAATCGAACAAAGGTTATGAAGCAGCTTGAATAATAGGAATAAACTCTGATTCCTATCATTTTAAAATATTAGTCACATTCACTTTCAAATACTTTCATTCTTCCACTTTTTCCATACATATCTTGTCTGGCTAGAATCATTAGCGCAGACTTAACAATAACGGTTCATGTATAAACAGAACATTCTCATATTGAATAGTTCAATCACAGAATAGTTCATCTCATAGAAACACCGAAGTGTTCAAATTGTGGCACAAGGCCTCATACGTTCTACCACCTTATACAAATATCGCACATTTGCACATAGACAAAACTTCTCAAGTTCAACATCTGAGAAGTTTAAGAAACTAGCATTCATATAAAATGAATGAAGTTAAGAAACTTGCCTTACGCACAACTACAACTTACGTTGAACTGTTCATTCAAATCTCTATATAACATATAAGGAAATATCACATACACCAATTAGTCATATACTTGACTTACACATTGGTTTACTTAACTTTACTTCTTAAGGTTCACGTTCTTGCAATCTAAGTTTACGCAACCAACTTTCTTTACCGTTTTATGACGTTACGACATACGGAGATGTCTTACTCATATGATCATCATCTTTGATGATTTACATTCTTATCTTCTTCTTATAACCTTTTTAGGACTCAGCACACATCGTGTCTCTGCTAGTAGTCCATATGGTACTCTGAGTGGTTTCCTACAAACAACCAACAAATAAGTTCACGTCTCGTCTACACTGTCTTTCACAGTGAGTTAGATCGGTTGCCAGTTTCGTATATACCTCCGCTCTCTGAAGGAATTATTTAGCCCATCTCCCATATGTCAACCATCAAAGATTACGATTGTACCACAACCTAAACTTTATCTTAATTTATCCGAACCATTAAAACTATAATGTTCATTAAGTTGCTTCTTCATCCGTATGGCTTTCTGGCAACTAAATGCCATACCTCAGGATTCATTTTTTATCGTCTAAGGCAAACAGTCTTTTGTATACTTAGAATGATCATTAAATGTTAATACTACTCATTCATAGCGTTAAACATTTTACATTACCTTATTCATATCTTATAACGTCTGGTGTATTTGACTCGGAACGTTGTCCAAGTTAAAATTATTAACTCGGCTTCTTAACGTTATACGTCATTAATTCAGTTTCTTTACCCTTCACAAGTTTAATCATTAGTCTTCAATACCTTACGGTCAAACCATACACGGAGTGTAGGTTCTGCTCGTTTAATATTCGCGTACACTCAACCCTTACGTCAGCTAAAGTGTTTAACGCTTACTTCTTTCTAACATTCTCTATCCGACTCACACTCGAACTTTCATTAATCTCGTTACTGTTTGTTACAGCTTTCTTAATAATTCATATCTTACTTACTACATTCGTCAACGTTTAAGTCATACAACCAATGTATACTTAGAATGTTCATTCGACACGAATACGATTCACGAGGATCATTTACGTATTCTGCGTTCACGTTGCTCGTCTCTTAATAATTCATTATCCATTACATGAACCCCATGTTCATTATTCTTTCTTAATGTCGAAGCCATACGGTTCGTTGTATGCTAAGACCCTTCATTCATCGCAACTGTGTTGCGTTTACATTCTTTATCTTTTAATCCCGTTTAATCTTTCCGTTTAACCTTTACTAAAGGTTTAAATCACTTGTTTAAGTGTTACATTATGTGAATTTTATGTTCATTATTCTTTCCTTACATTTCCCTTAGTAGTTGAGCAATTAAAAGCTCATCATTGGGCCTTGCCCTGCACCGGCGCTGCGGCACCAGTTCCTTCCTTCTTCCTCGGGCTGCAACGCCACTTAGCAGTGATTGATCTTCCCGGGTTGGCACTGCGGCACCGCCTTCCAAGGCATATCTGGCGCTGCGGCGCCAAGCTTAAAACCTTGAAAAATTTCGAAGTCTATTACATGGTTGAGACGCTTACTTCGCAATCTCATTACTTCTTTGTTATAGCTCGGAACGAGGTCGTTTCAAAGTCATTCTCTTTCTTATCTTACATACTTCAACTTACCTCAGACAGAAATTCATTCTGAATATGTTAACATGCCATTCAATTGGCTTAATCTTCATCATTCGTTCGTTTTACGTTATTAACGTTCTTCATTTGTTCGTCCGTAATTCGGTCATCCGAACTCGAAACTCGTTCGTTCTTGAGTCCACGACTCACGTTTTCTACATTCTCTTACATTCTTATGAAACCCTACACATTTGGGTTCATTAACATACTTTCTACTTCTCGTTCAATTTTTACGAAATTTTCGCCATAACTTCGTTATAACTAAGTTTAATCCGTTCTTCATGAGTGTTTCTACCATTCCTAACCAAGCAATAAGCAACTAACTTATACACGATGGTTTTAAACTTATCCATTAACAACAAGTTATACTACGATAGTTTTAAATTTATCCATCAACAACGTTCTTCGTGTTCTTCACGTTCTTCGTTCGTTCTTCATTTTTAATCGATATTTTGATTATGATTTCACTTTTTCTTGGAATTTAGTGTTATAAAATACCATTCCTTACTTCTTTCACCGAATCGTTCATATGATTCATTTGGATCGTTCACATTCATTATAAATCTTATACTTCCTTAAGAAATTTATAAAGTAAACTTCTAAGTCTTATTTCTTCATTTCTTCATGATTTCAACCATATGAAATCATTCTTAACATCTTTTACTTCTTATTCTCATTAAGCTATGTTTTTAACATATAAAATTTAAAGAAATTTTATTTAGAAGTTAAGTTTTGAATTACCTTTCTTCTTTAATCTTCTTCCGTTGGACAAAGCTTGCACTCGGGCTAGCTTTTCCTCTTCCTTTCTCATCTCATCCGAACTTTCTCTCTCTCTCTCTCTCTCTCTCTCTCAAGTGTTGGTGATTTTCAAAATCACCAACAAATGAGCTTAAGGCTCTCTTATATAGAAAACAAGGCTAGTGGTATTTTAGTCATTTTGCCACTAAGTTGCTATTCAAACCTCCTTAGTTCACCTCCTTACTATTCACGAAACTTCATGCTTCAGTCTTGCGAAATTCGTCCGACAGTTTAAAAAACTGCGATTCTTGGAATCCAAATATTTTTGGATATTTTGTCTTTCCTTTACAGATTAACTTTTACGCATTCTTCGTAACTCCGAAAAGCTGAAAAACACTTTTTGATGTTAAACGTTTTTCTTCACGTTTTCTCCTAATGTAGTTAAACGAATGAAAAGTACATAACAATACTTTTCATCGTTTTTATTTCATCCGATTTTTGCGCGTTTTTTGAGAAAAACTTTTATCGGCTTAGTTGACTTTTCACGATATTTTATCGTCAAAAATCTTTCGACGGAATGTCATTTCGACATACCGAACTTCGAAAAGGCTTAGGTTATTGAAACCCTAACCCTTAGATTTCATTAGGTGAATAATGCATATTTCGTCTTTTTCTCAGAAATATTTTTATTCCCAGAAAAATTTTATTTTCGCCTTAAAAATTCTTACTCGTTCAGTCTAGCTCATAGACAGAATCCTCCCGTCTTATAATCATTCTAGGTTTTAGAACGATTAATAAACACATAGTACATAATAGTATTAATAAAAATTTATTTTATTAATAACTAATTCTTTAAAACTTAATTTCTGGACAATTCGATTCTCCGGGTTGTCACAATGCTTACGTGAGAAGTCGTTCAATTTTATTCAATTATTGCTGCATAGTATCTCACATTATTGATTCAATTATTGTCACAGTATCATCTGCACAATATTTTATGTTATTAAATTAATAATTGAGACGACAAAGTTATTCATATTATTATTTTCATTATTGGCGATGTCTAGAAAGTTCTGTTGAGGAAAGGAGTTTGGTCACCTAATTGCGCGTCAATAAGGAGAAGTCATTATCGAAAAACCCCCTCTTTCTTGGGAATGATCTGATTGTTAATATTGTGAGTTATAAATGATGAATAAATGTTATTAAAAATGTGTTTAGTGAAGCCAAGTGAATTAAGATAAATAGAGGGATTTTTTATGAAGTAGTTGTTGTAAATTTGGCTTATTACATGGACCCCCACTTACCCATTTTTTAAAATCATCGGTAGAAAGTTATCTCAATTATATATATATATATATATATATATATATGTGTGTGTGTGTGTGTGTGTGTGTGTGTGTATGTGTGCGTGTGTGTGAAGGTTTGTGTGCGTGTGTGTGAAGGTGTGTGTGTGTGGGTGGATTTATATATATATATATATATATATATATATATATATTAGTTTTTTTTATATAAAATAGAATATATTATATTTTATTATGCATAGTACTACATAGTGCTGCATAGTACTGCATAGTTTGTGCATAGTGCAACATAGTGCATCATAGTAAAATCAAAATTGTTTAAAGATTCGGCCGAAGAAGCGCCAGTGAATTTCTTTACTATTCACCCGTGATTTTCTAAATTCAAATAGTATCCTGCCATTCTCCTATAAATAGGATGCTTAGTTTAGAATTGAAAATCACACCAGAATCAGAGAATTCTTCTTCTATAATATTGAGCGTATTTCTTTAGAGTTTAAGGAAGCTTTAAGTGTAAAAAATAGTGCAAGTTTTTTTCAAAAATATCCCCGCCCTACCAGTCAGAAATACTCTCCTTTTAAGGTAAGGGATATTATTTTTATTCAATATTCGTATGAAATAATATTTTCTTCCATGCTCTGTAGTATGTAAGGAATATTATTTCGTTTCGTATTCCTAATTTTACACTCATGTTGATAAGTATTACTTTTATACTTATTGAAATTAGTAGAATATCCTTGAAATTTGCGCTTCATCTAGTATCGTTTCACAAGAATATTTTTCTGAACATGCTTGTTAAATTTTGATCTTTTCATGCCGGGGTACTATTCACGGGATACTATTCACCCGGGATACTATTCACGACAAAAATTGATTTCTTTTCTGTCCAAATTATTTTTGATACATGAATATTATTCTTGAATTTTACTCCACAAAGCAGTTATCATGTTGACAATTTGGACATTTTTAAACTCTGGATAAATTAATTTTTTTTAATATTTATCCTTGATTTTGTTTGATCAATGCTTATATCATTGTCATCATCCTCATGCTTATATTGTGATGAAAGCCACCTTTGGCCCGTAGTGCATAGATGGACTATTGATTGGTATGATTATGACTGTATCGGTATAATCATGACCTGTAATGTTACAAATGATATGGTAAAAGTTCTCATTGGCCCGTAGTGCATTGATGGACAGTTGTTGGCATGATTATTACCACTAGCTATACTAACGAATATCCTTGGCCCGTAGTGCATGGATAATTCGTGTTAGTAATAATAATGAATATCCTTGGCCCGTAGTGCATGGATAATTCATGGATGTGATACTAACGAATATCCTTGGCCCGTAGTGTATGGATAATTCGATAATGTAGATTATTTATTGAGTTGTGTTACAGTGATAAAATATTGATGATAAACTTTTAAATCACAGAAGATAGTAGATATTATGCTCTACTTGACTCTTCTAATGGATTGCTTGTTCCGTTGTATTTAGACTTGTTGTCTACTATATTCTATCAATTTTATACTGTTGATGTGACGCCCCCAAAATAGGTATACAACACCCATTCTGAGTCGCCAAATACATGGTACAGAAAGCAAACTACAACTTCAATAATACAATTGTCGTGCAGAATACGACAACACATACTGTGAGTTTAAATACAAATATTGTCTTCTAGACAATATCCACACTCAAATAAATCCTCATTACAATTATTCAAACACTATTTTACAGAAATAGTGAGGACTGCTAAAACATCTTTCTAGAACCATCACTCCATACCCCGACTAGATCCTGCTATGTTCTCACCTCCTAAGAAGAAAAATGGAACAAAAAGGAAAAGGGTGAGCTCAACTAGCACAGTAAAGAATATTATGACTAAGATAATATACAACAAATTATCGTTAGTCTTCAACAGGGAAAAATCTGATAGAATATAATCGACAACAAGTTTTAGATCAACAACTGCAGCGGAAACAACAAACCATTAGAAGAGTCAAGTAGAGAAAGAATTCTACTATCTTCTAAGATTTAAAAGTCCATCATCAATATTTTATCCCTGTAACATCAATTAATAATCATCTTTATCCAAATATTCATCTTTGCACTACAGGCCAAAGATATTCATTTGTATCACCTGTCAGTCATGTTCATCTCAACACCTGTTCATCTTTGCACTACAGGCCAAAGATATTCATCAAGTAATCATACATCTTTGCACTACAGGCCAAAGATATTCAGTAATATCATCATTTAGGACTGAGGATGATGAAAAATATCTTAAAGAGAACGAATCCAATGAGACAGAAGGACAAATAGTAGGGATTCGTATAACAGTTTATCCAAGATCAATAATACTTCATAATAATCAATTGTGAAGCAGAATTCAAAAATAAAGATCAAAACATGGATACAATCAAAGATAGTAACCATAATAGACATCTTGGACAAAAAGGAAAAATTTTATTTTTCGGTGAATAGTGCCGTATTCGTGAATAGTGCCGTATACGTGAATAGTAACCCCGACACAAAAAGTTCCAAATTTGATAAAAACTCATATCAATATTTCAGCATAATGATATTGAAGAAAATAATATCATTTAAGAAGAAAATAATATCCCTTACCTCAAGATATCAGTACTTCTGGTCGGAATACCGGTATAAGGCTGAAAGAAACTTGCTCTGATGAATAGAAACTCTCAAAGTATCTAAATACTCACAAAATACACTCAATAATCTAGAGAGAGAAAGAGAGAAAACTTGTTTCTGGTGTGATTTTCAATTCTAACTTAGCCCTCTATTTATAGGAAAATTTTAGTAGGTTTGACCTGCAACCTGATGGCTTTACCTGCTACTATTCCCACCCACCACATTTGAAATATAATTCAGCACATTTCTTCACCAACCACAAGTGGGGCCCACCAATTCTAGAATTTTCCATCAAAATGATAAACTCCGAAAATTCAACAATTTCTGAACCAGTCATCTCGTAAAATTCATAATAAATCATACGTTCATTTTTAACGGTTCAAAATTTGTGGACATATACTCAACTTATATATGTATAACATATCCAAAAATTACCACGATCCAACGGTCGGATTAAAAATTATAACACCCGCAATATTTCTCAAAAACCCTGATTTGATTTTTAATACCTCCATTCCGATAAAAATACTGATAAAACACCTCAACATTAACTCCTTCATTTTTAACCACAAAAATATATCCCTCATTTATATCCACATAAAATAAATATTTCTTATCATATGAATCAATAATTAATTATTCACAAATAATATTACAGAATCACATTTATGACAACCAGGCCGTTCCCAGGAAAGAGGGGGCTTTCCAATAAGGATTTCTCCTTACTGGCGCGCAATTAGATGACCAAACCTCTCCTTAGACAGAACTTTCTAGACATTGCCAATAATGTTATCTAATAATATTATTCAAATAATATGAATTATTGATCTGATAATGGAAAATACTGTGCAGCAACAATTATTGAAACAACAATAATATAAAATATCAATGCAACAATTATTGAATCAATAAAATAAAATATTGAACAATAACTACTGTAACAATTATTGAGTAGTGCCTTCTTACGTAAGAATCAATAATTGGTGCAATACCGTGTGCTACTGTATTTTAACCACCGGGTATTCCAACAGTATTAACGGTAACAACTACGCCGTTATTTATACTTGTCGTTTTCTTCATCCAATCGCTTTCCGTTATGGGGCCCACACAAGGCTGCGCCGTCGTACGAATATTCCCCGACAGCAAGAATATTCCACGACCAAACGAATATTCCCCGACAAAATGAATATTTTATAACCACTTGCTTATTTTGCAAAATTTGCACATTTCACCCATAACCAAAGTATTATATCAAATTAACCCCTTATTATTCACAATAATATTTAGAGAAAATTTGATTTTATTCATTAATAAGTTGGGGTCTTACAACCTCCCCTCCTTATGAAATTTCGTCCTCGAAATTGACGTACGTACCTGATGTTTCAAAAAGGTGAGGATACCTCGCTTTCATTTCTGATTCCAACTCCCAGGTCATTTCTTCAATAGCATGGTTTCTCCACAAAACCTTAACTTGTGGTATAACCTTCGTGCGTAGGACATGCTCTTTCCTATCCAAGATCTTAACAGGTACCTCCTCGTACGTTAAATCTTCAGCTATCTCGTCTGGTTCTAACTCAATAATGTGGTTCGGGTCTTTAACATATTTACGAAGCATAGATATGTGAAAAACATTATGAACACGAGACATGCTTGGAGGTAATGCGAGTCTATATGCCACATTTCCTATTCGCTCAAGAATCTCAAATGGACCAACAAATCTTGGATTGAGCTTTCCTCTCTTCCCAAATCTTGTAACTCCCTTCCATGGTGCAACACGTAACAATACATGATCCCCAATATTAAATTCCACGTCCTTCCGATGAAGATCCGCATAACTCTTTTGTCGATCCTGTGCCGTTTGTATACGTTGTCGAATCGTTTGGATCTTCTCTGTAGTAATGCGTACCAACTCTGGTCCCAACAATGTTGCTTCACCCACCTCGTCCCAGCATACTGGAGAACGACATTTTCTTCCATACAACGCCTCGAATGGAGCCACACCTATGCTCGCCTGATAACTGTTGTTGTAGGAGAATTCCACCAATGGTAGGTACTTATCCCAACTCCCTTTGAGATCTAGGACACAAAGTCTTAATAGATCTTCAAGAGTTTGAATAGTCCTCTCTGATTGTCCGTCCGTTTGAGGATGGTATGCGAACTGAATCGTAAATCCGTGCCCATAGCTTTCTGCAAGCTAACCCAAAATCGTGAAGTGAATCTTGGGTCACGATCCGAAACTATGGATACTGGCATGCCATGCAATCTCACAATCTCGTTCACGTACATACTAGCAAGACGTTCAAGGGAATAAGTCTCACGTATCGGCAAGAAATGAGCGGACTTGGTTAATCTATCAACAATAACCCAAATCGCATCTATGCCTTGAGAAACCTTGGGAAGACCCGTAACAAAATCCATAGTAATGTGTTCCCACTTCCATTTCGGGATCTCAAGTGGTTGCAATGGACCCTTTGGCACTTGATGCTCCGCCTTTACACGTTGACAAGTTAAACACCTCGAGATAAACTCCGCGATCTCTCTTTTCATATTGCTCCACCAAAATGTATGTCGAAGATCGTGATACATTTTGGTACTCCCAGGATGGATTGCAAACGGTGTGTTGTGTGCCTCCATCATTATTCTATGCTTCAAGTCAAAATCGTTAGGAACACAAAGTCTGGAGTTGACTCGAAGTATTCCTTCTTCATCGATTCTTGCTTCTGGAATAGCACCTTCTTGCACTTTCTTCTTCATACGCATCAGCTCCATGTCCGTAGCTTGAGCAGCTTTAACTTTATCGATTAAAGTCGGTTCTACTCGTATATTTGATATCATCATGTGGGTACTTGGAGCCTTCATCTCTATCTCCATCCTTTGCAAGTCATACAAAATGGGCCTTTGTGTTAACAATATTGCACTCGTACCCGCATATGATCTTCTACTCAATGCGTCAGCTACTACGTTTGCTTTTCCAGGATGATATTGGATGGTATGATCGTAATCTTTCAACAGCTCGAGCCAACGTCGCTGCCGCATGTTGAGTTCCTTTTGGGTGAAGAAATATTTGAGGCTTTTATGATCTGTATAGATCTCCACTTTCTCCCCATACAGGTAGTGTCTCCAGATCTTCAACGCAAAAACGACTGCTGCCAACTCCAAATCATGAGTAGGATAATTCCTCTCATATTCTTTGAGTTGTCGTGAGGCATAGGCTATGACTTTCCCATGTTGCATGAGAACACATCCTAACCCTTTGCCTGAAGCATCGCTGTAGATAACAAATCCATCCGAACCAGATGGTATTGTCAGAACAGGTGCCGAAATGAGTCTCCTCTTGAGTTCTTGGAAACTCTTCTCGCATTCCTCACTCCATACGAATTTTGTATCTTTCCGAGTCAGCTGAGTTAACGGAGTAGCGATTCGAGAAAATCCTTCCACAAATCTCCGATAATAACCAGCTAAGCCCAGAAAGCTACGTACTTCGGTTACCGACTTCGGTTGCTCCCAACTTTGTATGGCTTCAATCTTCGCCGGGTCGACAGATACTCCATGTTTTGACACCACGTGCCCAAGGAATGCTACTTCCTCAAGCCAGAACTCGCATTTCTTCAAGTTTGGCATATAGCTTATTTTCACGAAGCCTTTGCAGTACCAGCTTCAAATGGCGCTCATGATCTTCACGGCTTTTGGAATAGATGAGGATGTCATCAATAAAGACAACAACGAACTGATCCAAATATTCTTTGAATACACGGTTCATCATATCCATGAAGGCAGCAGGAGCATTAGTCAATCCAAAAGACATTACTAAGAATTCATAATGCCCGTACCGAGTTCTGAAGGCAGTCTTTGGAATATCCTCAGTTTTAATCTTCAGCTGATGATATCCAGAACGAAGATCGATCTTTGAAAAGAATTGTGCTCCTTGTAACTGGTCAAACAGGTCATCAATGCGAGGTAGCGGATACCTATTCTTGATAGTGACATGATTCAATTCTCGATAGTCGATACAAAGTCGCATACTCCCGTCTTTCTTCTTTACGAATAAAACAGGAGCACCCCAAGGAGACGTACTAGGACGAATAAAACCGATGTCCAACAACTCCTGTAGTTGGACTTTTAACTCCTGAAGTTCAATAGGAGCCATTCGATATGGAGTTTTAGAAATGGGCTTTGTACCGGGTTCAAGGTCAATAAAGAATTCAACTTCACGTTCTGGGGGTAGACCAGGAAGTTCTTCAGGAAATACATCGGGAAATTCTCTAACAATAGAAATATTATTCAAATCTGACTTGTCTTTGTTCAAATCCATAACATGGGCTAAGAAAGCTTGACATCCGTTTTTCAATAAACGAATAGCTTTGTGGCTTGATATGACAGTGACTGATTTTAGTGGTTTAGTAGTTTGAATTCGTATGACAGGTTGGTTAGGAATATGAAAACTAACAACCTTACGAAAACAATCAATTTTAGCATGATGAGTGGTTAACCAATCAATTCCTAAAATCACATCAAAAGCAAGTATCTTTAAAGAGATAAGATCAACAGGTAATGTGATAGTGCCAACTTGGATCATGCAAGATTTATAAACTGTAGATGTAACGAAGGTTTCACCCAACGGAGTTTCAACAGATAAGTTAAAGTCCAATTTCCGGAGTCAAGTTTAAACGTTGAGCACAAGCAGGAGAGATAAAAGAATGGGTAGAACCGGTATCTAGTAAAGTATAAACTTCGCAAGAATTCAAGATTAGCTTACCCGTGATCACCTCGTTCGGGTTTCTCGCGTTTTGGCCAGTAACGACAAACGCCCTTCCAGGAACCGCTGATTTCGACTTATCCGGGACAGCTTTTGGAGTCACCATCCCCGCTGAACTTGGTTTTGCTACAGAACACTCTCGAGCTATATGACCCTCCTTTCCACAGTTATAACATACCTTGGATTGTTGTGGGCAGTTTGGGCTGATATGTCCCTCTTTCCCACATTTGTAACATACGACCGGTGGTCGTTCTCCTCCCCTAGAAACAGTTGATGTTTGTGCTGACGTCTTCACATTATCATTGTTGTACCTTCTCTTCTTGAAATCTCCTCCCGACTCGCTCCTTCTATTATCACGACCACGATTACCACCAGAGTGGTTACCGCTTTTGTCCGAATGTTTTCCTCCCTGCTGGTTTTCATTGCTTCGATGACTGCCGCCACCGGTATGACCCTGGTTGTGGTCCCTCGGTTGCACATACTCATTATCTCGCTCTAATAATTGAGCCCTGTTTACAACATCTGAATATAAAGAAAATTTATGAGAGATAAGATATTGTCGAATCTCGGGTTTTAGACCTCTCAGAAACATCCTTGTCATTCGTTCCTCATTTTCGACCAAATGAGGTGCAAACCTGGATAACTCTGCAAACTTCGCCTCGTACTGGGACACCGTCATGTTGTTTTGTTCCAGTCTGATAAACTCTACCTCCTTCATATGACGAATACTTTCAGGAAAGTACTTGTCATTGAACAGTTTTTGAAATGTTTCCCAGGACATGTTGAGTGCGTCAGGCTGGGTACGCTTCACAGACTCCCACCAGTAGTCTGCCTCACCGCGGAACATAAAGGTGGCGAATGGAACCTTCTGTTCCTCCGTGCATCCCAAGACATCGAATATCTTGGTAATTTGCTTGACCCACGTTTCCGCCATGATCGGATCCGGCTTTCCCTTAAATTCTGGTGGTCCCAATTCTTTGAACTGCTTAGCTGTGACAAACCGCGCGTTATCATTTCCACCCGTATTCTGCACACGAGTCTCCCTCGTCTGATTTTGCATGAACTGCAAAAAGCTCCTAAACATTCCATCATTCATCGTTTGCTCGGTAACGTTGTTTACAGGAGGAATATTGCCTTCCTGTTGCACGTTCCCCTGGGTGGTGATCAAAGGTGTCTCCACGGTCTGATTTACTCCATTATTAACGTTCTCAGCTGCCATTCTTAAATACTGCCATAAAACAAGGGTTAATAGTCATGTCATATATTATCCCTATACTCTGACCGACCAAATAAACACCAAATAAACTTAGTCAAGTCATACTAGCGAAGGAATTCCCCGTCTCTCCCCTCCTAGTTCTTGTCTCACATCTCAGCCAGGGATCATATCCCTAAGCTCTGATACCAACTGTGACGCCCCCAAAATAGGTATACAACACCCATTCTGAGTCGCCAAATACATGGTACAGAAAGCAAACTACAACTTCAATAATACAATTGTCGTGCAAAATACGACAACACATACTGTGAGTTTAAATACAAATATTGTCTTCTAGACAATATCCACACTCAAATAAATTCCTCATTACAATTATTCAAACACTATTTTACAGAAATAGTGAGGACTGCTAAAACATCTTTCTAGAACCATCACTCCATACCCCGACTAGATCCTGCTATGTTCTCACCTCCTGAGAAGAAAAATGGAACAAAAAGGAAAAGGGTGAGCTCAACTAGCCCAGTAAAGAATATTATGACTAAGATAATATACAACAAATTATCGTTAGTCTTCAACAGGGAAAAATCTGATAGAATATAATCGACAACAAGTTTTAGATCAACAACTGCAGCGGAAACAATAAACCATTAGAAGAGTCAAGTAGAGAAAGAATTCTACTATCTTCTAAGATTTAAAAGTCCATCATCAATATTTTATCCCTGTAACATCAATTAATAATCATCTTTATCCAAATATTCATCTTTGCACTACAGGCCAAAGATATTCATTTGTATCACCTGTCAGTCATGTTCATCTCAACACCTGTTCATCTTTGCACTACAGGCCAAAGATATTCATCAAGTAATCATACATCTTTGCACTACAGGCCAAAGATATTCATTAATATCATCATTTAGGACTGAGGATGATGAAAAATATCTTAAAGAGAACGAATCCAATGAGACAGAAGGACAAATAGTAGGGATTCGTATAACAGTTTATCCAAGATCAATAATACTTCATAATAATCAATTGTGAAGCAGAATTCAAAAATAAAGATCAAAACATGGATACAATCAAAGATAGTAACCATAATAGACATCTTGGACAAAAAGGAAAAATTTTATTTTTCGGTGAATAGTGCCGTATACGTGAATAGTAACCCCGACACAAAAAGTTCCAAATTTGATAAAAACTCATATCAATATTTCAGCATAATGATATTGAAGAAAATAATATCATTTAAGAAGAAAATAATATCCCTTACCTCAAGATATCAGTACTTCTGGTCGGAATACCGGTATAAGGCTGAAAGAAACTTGCTCTGATGAATAGAAACTCTCAAAGTATCTAAATACTCACAAAATACACTCAATAATCTAGAGAGAGAAAGAGAGAAAACTTGTTTCTGGTGTGATTTTCAATTCTAACTTAGCCCTCTATTTATAGGAAAATTTTAGTAGGTTTGACCTGCAACCTGATGGCTTTACCTGCTACTATTCCCACCCACCACATTTGAAATATAATTCAGCACATTTCTTCACCAACCACAAGTGGGGCCCACCAATTCTAGAATTTTCCATCAAAATGATAAACTCCGAAAATTCAACAATTTCTGAACCAGTCATCTCGTAAAATTCATAATAAATCATACGTTCATTTTTAACGGTTCAAAATTTGTGGACATATACTCAACTTATATATGTATAACATATCCAAAAATTACCACGATCCAACGGTCGGATTAAAAATTATAACACCCGCAATATTTCTCAAAAACCCTGATTTGATTTTTAATACCTCCATTCCGATAAAAATACTGATAAAACACCTCAACATTAACTCCTTCATTTTTAACCACAAAAATATATCCCTCATTTATATCCACATAAAATAAATATTTCCTTATCATATGAATCAATAATTAATTATTCACAAATAATATTACAGAATCACATTTATGACAACCAGGCCGTTCCCAGGAAAGAGGGGGCTTTCCAATAAGGATTTCTCCTTACTGGCGCGCAATTAGATGACCAAACCTCTCCTTAGACAGAACTTTCTAGACATTGCCAATAATGTTATCTAATAATATTATTCAAATAATATGAATTATTGATCTGATAATAGAAAATACTGTGCAGCAACAATTATTGAAACAACAATAATATAAAATATCAATGCAACAATTATTGAATCAATAAAATAAAATATTAAACAATAACTACTGTAACAATTATTGAGTAGTGCCTTCTTACGTAAGAATCAATAATTGGTGCAACACCGTGTGCTACTGTATTTTAACCACCGGGTATTCCAACAGTATTAACGGTAACAACTACACCGTTATTTATACTTGTCGTTTTCTTCATCCAATCGCTTTCCGTTATGGGGCCCACACAAGGCTGCGCCGTCGTACGAATATTCCCCGGCAGCAAGAATATTTCACGACCAAACGAATATTCCCCGACAAAATGAATATTTTATAACCACTTGCTTATTTTGCAAAATTTACACATTTCACCCATAACCAAAGTATTATATCAAATTAGCCCCTTATTATTCACAATAATATTTAGAAAAATTTGATTTTATTCATTAATAAGTTGGGGTCTTACAGTTGAAGGCTAACGATAATTTATTCTGCATTATCTTAGTCATAATATTCTTTACTGGGTTAGTTGAACTCATCCTTTGCTTTCATTGTTCTCTTCAGGAAATGAGAATATAGCTAGGACTAGTTGGGGAATGGAGTGATGGTCCAAGCTGGTGGCTATAGTAGTCCTCACTATCCTATGAAATAGTGTGATAATAAATGTAATGAGGACTCCGTTTGATTTTGGATATTGTCTACGAGATAATATTTGTGTTAAAACTCTCAGCTACATTTTGTCGTATTGTATAAATTAAGTTTGTATTTGATTTCTATACCATGTATTTGGCGACTCAGAATGAGTTATGTATACCTATTTTGGAGGCATCACAACCATACAAGATAAGAATTTGGAGTTACCTGACTCCAGTAATAAGATGTTAAGCGTTAATGAATAGATGATGTCTAAGAGATGAAAGTGATTAAATTAATAATAATAATGAACTCAGATAGAGTTTAATTGATGATATATTCAGAGAATGCTTATAAAATAAGGTAAGATAATATATTTGAGTTCAAAGAAGAACCTAAAGAGTTAAAATTGAGTCGAATAATCATTAGACTACTTAATTAAAGAGGAAATAATGAGGATCGTGAAACCAAAACGATCATAATATAAGAAAGGAATCATAAAGAAGATGATTGTAGAATAAGATCACGACGTGATCTGGTTAAGTTGTAAAATGATAGATGATCTATAATGAATGAATAGTTATAGCTTGATGCTATAAGAGAATGTACTATGAAATAGTACGAGGCAAACTCACGAGGAGTTATAAATGATGAGATATAAAAAATTTGTATCGAGTAAAAAGCAAGTTATGAGCAAGATAGAGTTAGGTGAGATTTCAATTGAGGACTCATGTGATGGCTGAGTTGTACAAACCTTTGTATGGACGAGGATTTTGTGCTTGCACTCAGTTTATCATATTGATAATCATTGAAATGTTGGTGTCGCGCTATCAATGTAGATGTGGTGAAAAGGTGATTCTTTTCTTATGTGTATATTTGATAGTTAGAAACTATTAAGATTAGTCAGATATTATTAGGATTAGGTGCGAGTTCTTAAAAGTCATACTTATAGTAAGTTGATGACTCATAGTCATATGTATGTTTTTGAACCCCTAAGCATATGGACAGTCACTGATGGGTTCTTGGATTACATATTGCTAGGACAAGTTCCTAAACTCATATTATTGTGGTAAGTTCTTGAACTTCCAATGTGCGGAAAGTTTGATGAACTATACTGGGAGTATAGAAAGTTTGTAAATTGAGATAAAAGAATATTTAGTATAAGAGCATTGGTGGTGCTAGAAATAAAACGAATTAGTAAGTAATAGAGTAAAGATTGAAGATGATGAAGAAAAATAGATATTCCAAATCTAGCTTTGCTAGATTTTTGAAATTTATAGACTTCGTGCTGATGTTTGCACTTCTGTTTTCTTGAAAAACATTGGATCAAATGATTGAACCAGTGAGTCTTAAAATCAATACCGTTATTCTTATGTCTATGCTAATTGTTTTGGCTAAATAAAAATGATTTAAAAATATCAAAATAAATTTTGTTTGTTCATAGTCCTTAAGGTATCACTAAATATGATGCTGATTTGACAAACGAGGAAGTCATCAATGCAATTGAACCTGGTGTTGGATGTGATCATAGGATCGTCAGCCCACTATGGTATGATGTAGCAGGACGAAGTCATATAATGACGAAATCCTCAACGTACTATTAAAATAGTATGGTATCTTGACCATCATAAAATGATTTTTGGTTTTCTTTAAACTAAGAAAGATATGCCACATGAATTGGCTAAAACTATTTCGATTGATGTCCGAGTGATATCATGCTCTACTTGACTCTTCTAATGGATTGCTTGTTCCGCTGCAATTAAACTTGTTATTTATTGTATTCTATCAGTTTTACACTGTTGAAGGCTAACGATAATTTATTTTGCATTATCTTAGTCATAATATTCTTTACTGGGCTAGTTGAGCTCACCATTTACTTTCATTGTTCTCTTCAGGAAATGAGAACTGTGACGCCCCCCAAAAATAGGTATACATCACCCATCTTGTAAGACCCCGAATTTTATGAAATAAAAGTATTCAATTTTTTTTTTATAATTACAATTCAGTAAATGGTTAAATTGATAAAAGTTTAAAGTTATGAGTGAAATATGATTTTTTTTCAAAATAAGCAAGTGGTTATAAAATAACCATTGTTGTCGGGGAATATTCGTTTGGTCGTAGAATATTCTTTCTGTCAGGGAATATTCGTACGACGGCGCAGCTATTTGTGGGCCCCATAACGAATAACTGTCGGGTGAAGAAAACGACAAATTTGAGTTTTTACAAATAACGACGTAGTTGTTACCGTTAACACTATTGGAATACTCGATGGTTAAAATACAGTAATACGCGTTATTGCACAGTAGCACACGGTATTGCATAGTATTTTTGAAATTATTGATTCTTACGTAAGAAGGCACTACTCAATAATTGTTACAGTAGTTATTGTTCAATATTTTATTTTATTGATTCAATAATTGTTGCATTGATATTTTATATTATTGTTGTTTCAATAATTATTGCTGCACAGTATTTCCCATTATCAGATCAATAATTCATATTATTTGAATAATATTATTAGATAACATTATTGGCAATGTCTAGAAAGTTCTGTCTAGAGAGGTTTGGTCATCTAATTGCGCGCCAGTAAGGAGAAATCCTTATTGGAAAGTCCCCTCTTTCCTGGGAACGGCCTGGTTGTCATAAATGTGATTCTGTAATATTATTTGTGAATAATTAATTATCGATTCATATGATAAGGAAATATTTATTTTATGTGGATATAAATGAGGGATATATTTTTGTGGTTAAAAATGAAGGAGTTAATGTTGAGATTTTTATCAGTATTTTTGTCGGAATGGAGGTATTAAAAATCAGGGTTTTTGAGATATTTTGCGGGGGTTATAATTTTTAATTCGACCGTTGGATCGTGGTAATTTTTGGATATGTTATACATATATAAGTTGAGTATATGCCCACAAATTTTGAACTGTTAAAAATGAACGTATGATTTATTATGAATTTTACAATATGACTGGTTCAGAAATTGTTGAATTTTCAGAGTTTATCATTTTGGTAGAAAATTCTAGAATTGGTGGGCCCCACTTGTGGTTGGTGAAGAAATGTGCTGAATTATATTTTAAATGTGGTGGGTGGGAATAGTAGCAGGTAAAGCCATCAGGTTGCAGGTCAAACCTACCAAAATTTTCCTATAAATAGAGGGCTAAGTTAGAATTGAAAATCACACCAGAAACATAAGCTTTCTCTCTTTCTCTCTCTATATTATTAAGCATATTTTGTGAGTATTTAGACATTTTGAGAGTTGCTATTCAGTGCAAGTTTCCTTCAGCATCATATCCGATATCCAGTCAGAAGAACTGCTCTTTTGAGGTAAGGGATATTAAGGGATTTTAAGGGTTGTTATGATTTTCAGGTTCGTAATTTTTCTGATCTTCAAAAATTCTGGAAAAATTTGAAATGATATTTTGATGAATTTTCTTGATTGTGTCCAAAAATGGTGATTTTTGGATGTATAGATTGAAAGTTATGAATTTTATGAGAAAAGACTATTTTAAAAGTAACAGCTTATAATTCCTTGTGGTTAATTCCAAAATTGATGAAATTTTTATTGGGAGTACATGTATATGATAGAAGTATACTCTGTAAATTTCAGAATTTTTGGACAAAAGTACAATTTTTGATAAATGTCTAAATATTCGGCTGTTTTGACCATATGAAAAATAGTAAATGACTTTTAAAAATTCTGAGAAAAATATATGTTCAATATGGGACTATATTCTGCTAAATTCCAGAAAAGAAATATTTTTGGAACTGATTTGGTATTTTTCATGAAAATGGTCTAGTTATGAGTAAATGAATTAAATATGTTTTATGAAGTAAGAAAATTGAAAAATAGAATTTTATGACTTGAGAATCCTATATGAGGTATATGCAGGTTTTTGATGAGGGTTTTTGGTTATTGGTGATGAAATCTTATGAGTTTGACATTTTAGAATGATTAAATACATTATTTTAGTAAAGTGTAAACAATTAAAACAAATTGCTTATAAGCTTAAGAAATATTATTCTTTCAATATCATTATACCGAAATATTGGTATAGATTTTATTGTGGAATTCCTATCTTTTGTGTCGGGGTTACTATTCATGAGTTACTATTCACGATTTACTATTCATGAGTTACGAATATTACTCTTGAGATTAAAACTATATGTTGATCATATTATTTTTATTATCATATATAACATTTTTATAACCCTGATGTTGAAATTCTCTTTCACTGGAGTGTAAAGATGGGTAGATTATTGGTATGATCATGACTAGGGTTCTCTTTGGCCTGTAGTGCAAAGTTGAATTGTGACTGGTATGATCATGACCATTGAATTTATAATTGAATATCTTAAGCTTAAGTGCAAAGGTGAATTGATCAACATGGTTATAATTATTGTTTATATAAATTTTGAAATGATTATATATTTCTTTGAGATATGAATATATTTGGCCTGTAGTGCAAATATGAATTGTTGATGAATATCTTTGGCATGTAGTGCAAAGATGGCCTGTTGATGAATATCTTTGGCCTGTAGTGCAAAGATGAACTGTTGTTGAATATCTTTGGCCCGTAGTGCAAAGATGGTTTGTTGATGAATATCTTTGGCCCGTAGTGCAAAGATGGATTTGTTAGTATGATTATAAACAGGAATTGTGATTTGGTATAACCATGATCTTTGATGTTTCAGGTAAAGACAGGTGATGAAAATATTCTTCGTCCTGGGTGCGAAGAAAAATTTATAGTCACAATTATGATTATGAGTTATTCATATGATTGTGGAAAGGAACTGTTGAGTGATGTTACATGGATAAAATATTGTTGGTGGATTTTTAACATGGAGAAGATAATAGACTTTATAGTCTATTTGACTCTTCTAATGGATTGCTCGTTCCGCTGCAACTATGGTTGAAATTTTTATCATTTACCATATGTTCTAAATCTCTGATTTATTGTTGATGAATGCTATTGATAATTGAATTATCTTTAGTCATGATATTCTTTACTGAGCTAGTTGTGCTCACCCTTTTGCTTCACAATTCCTTTCAGGTAATAAGAGTGTAGCTGGGTCGAGCGGGGGTAACAAGGGAATAGAACGGTGGTCATCATTTAGTAGTTATATTTGGTGAAGAAAATAGGGTGAGGCGAACCCAACGTTGGAAGGGTGTTTTGTCACTATCATACAAGATGTCTAATGACATACAACCTCGTGTCATCATAAGACAGGGTTGTGCTCATCCACTTGCTGAGTATATCTATGGGCACTACCTATATAATCTTGATGTTTGTTTGAAGTATAATTCTCAATTAGAGACAGTGGAGATAATGATAAGTCAAGAGAAGACTCACCATTGGGAAGAATATGATAGTAATCTTCTCGTTTTTCTTTGGGGTCTATTGGGTCAACCAAGGATAATTCTGTGGCCATATGATATCTATCATAACCTAGACGCGTGGCCTCCCATGTACGAAGGTTTCCTTGAGCACTTCCCAAAGATTCTAATTTCTAAAACAGTTTTTGACTATACCTTTATGTAAGGTGTCATTGTGAGGTGATGTCCACGGTTGGAACATGAGTCACATTTGGTATATATTTGTGTCCAAACTCACAGCATATGTGTTGTTGTATTTTGCACGACAATTGTTGTAATAAAGTTGTAGTTGTTTTCTGTACCATGTATTTGGCGACTCAGAATAGGTTGGATGGAATGGACCTATTTTGGGGTCGTTACACATCTTGGGTCGCCAGATATATGGTACAGAATTCAAATACAACTTACTAATACAACTGTCGTGTATAATACGACAGAACATAAACTGTGAGTTTGAATACAATTATTGTCTACTAGAGATTATACAAACTCAAAAGAAGTCCTCATTACAATTATTGTCACACTATTACATAGAATAGTGAGGACTACTAATGCTATCATCTAGGACCATCACTCTGTTTCCCGACTGGTCTTAGCTGCGTTCTCATTTTCTGAAGAGAACAGTGAAAGAAAGGGTGAGCTCAACTAGCCCAGTAAGAAATATTATGACTAAGATAATGTAAAATAAATTATCATTAGTCTTCAACAATGTTAAACTGATAAAATACAATAGACATCAAGTTTAACTGCAGCGGAACCAACAATCCATTAAAAGAGTCAAGTAGAGAATAAAATCTACTATCTTTTATGATTTAAAAGGTTTTTCATGACTTTTATCGCTGAGACACAGCTTAAAAAATAATCCACATCATCGAATCACCCCTGCACTACGGCCAAGGATATTCTTTAGTATCACGACCACGAATTATCCATGCACTACGGGCCAAAGATAATTGTGTTTTCATCAACGGTCCTGATCATGCCATAAAATAATTCATCTTTGCACTACGGATAAAGAGAATTCATAGACATAATCATACCAAAAATAGTCCATCAATGCACTACGGGCTAATGAGGACTTTTTCCACATCATTTGTAACATTACGGTTATGATTATACCGAATAATCCCTGGTCATAATCATACCAAGTCCATCTATGCACTACAGGCCACAGATGACTTTCAACATAATATAAGCATGAGGATGATGACAATGATATAAGAATTCAATAAAACAAGTTCAAGAATTAATTTGTCCAGGAACCAATAACGTCCAAATTGTCAACATGATACTTTTGTGTAGAGTAAAATTCAAGAATGCTCAGAAGAATATTTCCATGAAAAGATACTGGATGAAGCGCAAATATCAAGGATATTCTACTAATTTCATGGAGTATAGAAGTCAAAACTTTAACCAATTGAGTATAATAAAGAATGGAATAACAAAAGAAATCACCATACATGCGGTACTTCGCATAAACAGGTTATTCCAACAGAATAATAATAACGGAACAAGGTCAGGTGAAATTCACACCGACAGGATGTTCCAACAGAATAATAAAGACGGAACCAGGTCCGGCATAAAACGCATAGACAGGATATTCCGACAGAATAATAAATAATGGAACCAGGTCCAGCGTAAAACACACAGACAGGATATTCCGACAGAATAATAAATAATGGAACCAGGTTCGGCGTAAACGCACAGACAGGATATTCCGACAGAATAATAAAGAACAGAATAATAGAAGAATTTCACCATGTATGCGGTACTTCGCATAAACAGGTTATTCCAACATAATAATAAAGAATGGAATAACAGAATAATTTCACCAAGTATAGGGTAGTCCGCGTATACAGGTTATTCCAACAGAATAATAAACAATGGAATAACAGAAGTTCTCTTCATGAATACAAAAAAAATAACACCCCTTACGGGTAAAACAAATAATATCCCTTACCATTTTAAAGAAGAACTGAAATAAAGAAGTAGTTAAGTAGCAGAATACTTTTCTTCTTTCTCTCTATAGTTTCTCTCTCTAGAGTTCAGTGAATTCGTAAGAAAATAATAAAGGAATGAGCTTCTATTTATAGGAAAATGGAATGCATAGTAACTAATCCATGAACGGTCTAAATTGATTTACTTTAATCTGACGGTCCATAGTTAAAGAAAAATCTTTTAAATAAAATATAATATATTCTATTTATAGAATAACTTTAATAAAGTATTCTATTTTATATTAAAAGATGTTTCTGTTTTATTACGTTAATAATACGAATAAAACAAAACTTCATTATCGCTAAATAATTCATATTATTAATTGACAATAATTGAATCAAACTGAGTGACTAATCACGTAAGCCTCAATAATTAATACCGTATGCTACTATGCAACCACACGTATTACTGTACTTTTACTACCGAGTAGTTCAACAATATTAACGGTAAAACTTCTGCCGTTATTTTCATAAAATATTTTTGTCGTTTTCTCAATCCGACAATAATTCCGTTATGGGGTCCACCAATAATTATGTCGTCGTACGAATATTTCCCAACAAAAATAATATTCCCCAACCAATCGAATATAATACAACAACTTGCATACTTTGCAAAATTTATAAATACTACCCACAACTATAACATTATCTCAAATTCACACCATAATATTTTAAAAAATATTTCAAAAAATTAAATCTTTATTCATAAAATCTGTGGTTTTACAAGAACGTAGCCGGGACTAGTCGGAGAATGGAGTGTCGATCTGAGATGGTGGCTGTAGTAGTCCTCACTATTTTATAAAATAGTGTGATAATAATTGTAATGAGGACACCATTTGAGTTTGAACATTGTCTATGAGACAATATTCGTGTTAAAACTCTAAGCTACGTTTTTGTCATATTGTATAAGGAAGTTTGTATTTAAATTATGTACCATGTATTTGGCGACTCGAATGGGTTCTGTATACCTATTTTGGGGGCGTCACAGGATTGATCAAAATGTGTTTCATCATGTTGCTAAGGAAACTAAAGCTTATGCTCTCTGGCAGGAATTGGAGTCCATGTATGAAAGGAAGACGACGTAAAATAAAACTTTTTTGATTAGGAAGCTTATGAATTCTAAATTCAAGGATGAAAACTTCGTTGCAGAACACTTGAGTGATTTTCAAAGTTTGATAAATCAGTTGAGTACGATGAAGATGGTAATTGACGATGAGATGCAGACTTTGTTGTTATTGAGCTCTTTGCCTGATAGCTGGGACACGCTGGTTGTATCATTGAGTAACTTTGATCCTAATGGCAAGCTGACTATGGATACAGTTAAAAATAGTTTGTTTAATGAGGAACAAAGGCGAAGAGATACTATGGTGATTAGTGTTGAGTCACAAGTTTTTGTCGCACAGAGTATGGGAAAAAAATAAGGGAGAAACTCTCCTAAAGATGACAAATCCATGGGAAGGTCAAGAGATAGAAAAGAAGTAATTTGTTTTCACTGCCAAAAGTCGGGTCACATAAGACAAGGGTGCAAATTTTTAAAGAAGGAGCAGTCTAATGATAAAGATTTGATTATGTATCTATCTGACGTTGATGTTGTTATTGTTTGTGATGAAAAACCTAAGTGTTATGTTAATGATTGGATTATTGATTCGGGTGCTTCGTTTCATGCTACTTCGCGTGGTGAGATATTTACATTCGACACTAGTGGTGATTTTGGCTATATACGGATGGGAAACAGAAGTGCATCAAAGATTATAGGCATTGGAGATATTAGGTTGGAAACTAATAGTGGTTGCAGATTGATACTGAGAGAAGTCAGACATGTTCCGGATATTCGTCTAAATTTGATCTCTACTGGTAAGCTCGATGAGAATGGTTATAAAAGATACTTTGGTGAAGGTCAGTGGAAGCTCACTAAAGGGTCTCTGTAAGACCCCGAATTTTATGAAATAAAAGTATTCAATTTTTCTTATAATTACTATTCAGTAAATGGTTAAATTGATAAAAGTTTAAAGTTATGAGTGAAATATGATTTTTTTTCAAAATAAGCACGTGATTATAAAATAATCATTGTTGTCGGGGAATATTCTTTCTGTCGGGGAATATTCGTACGACGGCGCAGCTATTTGTGGGCCCCATAACGAATAACTGTCGGGTGAAGAAAACGACAAATTTGAGTTTTTACAAATAACGACGTAGTTGTTACTGTTAACACTGTTGGAATACCCGGTGGTTAAAATACAGTAATACGCGTTATTGCACAGTAGCACACGGTATTGCATAGTATTTTTGAAATTATTGATTCTTACGTAAGAAGGCACTACTCAATAATTGTTACAGTAATTACTGTTCAATATTTTATTTTATTGATTCAATAATTGCTACGTTGAAATTTTATATTATTGTTGTTCAATAATTGTCACTGCACAGTATTTTCCTTTATCAGATCAATAATTCATATTATTTGAATAATATTATTAGATAACATTATTGGCAATGTCTAGAAAGTTCTGTCTAAGGAGAGGTTTGGTCATCTAATTGCGCGCCAGTAAGGAGAAATTCTTATTGGAAAGCCCCCTCTTTCCTGGGAACGGCCTGGTTGTCATAAATGTGATTCTGTAATATTATTTGTGAATAATTAATTATTGATTCATATGATAAGGAAATATTTATTTTATGTGGATATAAATGAGGGATATATTTTTGTGGTTAAAAATGAAGGAGTTAATGTTGAGATTTTTATCCGTATTTTTGTCGGAATGGAGGTATTAAAAATCAGGGTTTTTGAGATATTTTGCGGGGGTTATAATTTTTAATCCGACCGTTGGATCGTGGTAATTTTTGGATATGTTATACATATATAAGTTGAGTATATGCCCACAAATTTTGAACCGTTAAAAATGAACGTATGATTTATTATGAATTTTACGAGATGACTGGTTCAGAAATTGTTGAATTTTCGGAGTTTATCATTTTGGTGGAAAATTCTAGAATTGGTGGGCCCCACTTGTGGTTGGTGAAGAAATGTGCTGAATTATATTTCAAATGTGGTGGGTGGGAATAGTAGCAGGTAAAGCCATCAGGTTGCAGGTCAAACCTACCAAAATTTTCCTATAAATAGAGGGCTAAGTTAGAATTGAAAATCACACCAGAAACATAAGCTTTCTCTCTTTCTCTCTCTATATTATGAAGCATATTTTGTGAGTTTTTAGATACTTGGTGAGTTGCTATTCATCAGTGCAAGTTTTCTTCAGCATCATATCCGATATCCAGTCAGAAGTACTGCTCTTTTGAGGTAAGGGATAGTAAGGGATATTAAGGGATTTTAAGGGTTGTTATGATTTTCAGTTTCGTAATTTTTCTGATCTTCAAAAATTCTGGAAAAATTTGAAATGATATTTTGATGAGTTTTCTTGATTGTGTCCAAAAATGGTGATTTTTGGATGTATAGATTGAGAGTTATGAATTTTATGAGAAAAGACTATTTTAAAAGTAACAGCTTATAATTCCTTGTGGTTAACTCCAAAATTGATGAAATTTTTATTGGGAGTACATGTATATGATAGAAGTATACTCTGTAAATTTCAGAATTTTTAGACAAAAGTACAATTTTTGATAAATGTCTAAATATTCGGCTATTTTGGCCATATGAAAAATAGTAAATGACTTTTAAAAATTCTGAGAAAAATATATGTTCACTATGGGACTATATTATGCTAAATCCCAGAAAAGAAATATTTTTGGAACTGATTTGGTATTTTTCATGAAAATGGTCTAGTTATGAGTAAATGAATTAAATATGTTTTGTGAAGAAAGAAAATTGGAAAATAGGATTTTATGGCTTGAGAATCCTATATGAGGTATATGCAGATTTTTGATGAGGGTTTTGGTTATTGATGATGAAATTGTAAGAGTTGGCATTTTATGATGATTAAATGCATTAATTAGTAAAGTGTAAACAATTAAAATAAATTGTTTATAAATTTAAGTAATGTTATTCTTTCAATATCATTATACCGAAATATTGGTATGGATTTTATTGTGGAATTTCTATCTTTTGTGTCGGGGTTACTATTCATGAGTTACTATTCACGATTTACTATTCATGAGTTACGAATATTACTCTTGAGATTAAAACTATATGTTGATCATATTATTTTTATCATCATATATAACATTTTTATAACCCTGATGTTGAAATTCTCTTTCACTGGAGTGTAAAGATGGGTAGATTATTGGTATGATCATGACTAGGGTTCTCTTTGGCCTGTAGTGCAAAGTTGAATTGTGACTGGTATGATCATGACCATTGAATTTATAATTGAATATCTTAAGCTTAAGTGCAAAGGTGAATTGATCAACATGGTTATAATTATTGTTTATATAAATTCTGAAATGATTATATATTTCTTTGAGATATGAATATATTTGGCCTGTAGTGCAAATATGAATTGTTGATGAATATCTTTGGCATGTAGTGCAAAGATTGCCTGTTGATGAATATCTTTGGCCTGTAGTGCAAAGATGAACTGTTGTTGAATATCTTTGGCCCGTAGTGCAAAGATGGTTTGTTGATGAATATCTTTGGCCCGTAGTGCAAAGATGGATTTGTTAGTATGATTATAAACAGGAACTGTGATTTGGTATAACCATGATCTTTGATGTTTCAGGTAAAGACAGGTGATGAAAATATTCTTCGTCCTGGGTGCGAAGAAAAATTTATAGTCACAATTATGATTATGAGTTATTCATATGATTGTGGAAAGGAACTGTTGAGTGATGTTACATGGATAAAATATTGTTGGTGGATTTTTAACATGGAGAAGATAATAGACTTTATAGTCTATTTGACTCTTCTAATGGATTGCTCGTTCCGCTGCAACTATGGTTGAAATTTTTATCATTTACCATATGTTCTAAATCTCTGATTTATTGTTGATGAAGGCTATTGATAATTGAATTATCTTTAGTCATGATATTCTTTACTGAGCTAGTTGTGCTCACCCTTTTGCTTCACAATTCCTTTCAGGTAATAAGAGTGTAGCTGGGTCGAGCGGGGGTAACAAGGGAATAGAACGGTGGTCATCATTTAGTAGTTATATTTGGTGAAGAAAATAGGGTGAGGCGAACCCAACGTTGGAAGGGTGTTTTGTCACTATCATACAAGATGTCTAATGACATACAACCTCGTGTCATCATAAGACAGGATTGTGCTCATCCACTTGCTGAGTATATCTATGGGCACTACCTATATAATCTTGGTGTTTGTTTGAAGTATAATTCTCAATTAGAGACAGTGGAGATAATGATAAGTCAAGAGAAGACTCACCATTGGGAAGAATATGATAGTAATCTTCTCGTTTTTCTTTGGGGTCTATTGGGTCAACCAAGGATAATTCTGTGGCCATATGATATCTATCATAACCTAGACGCGTGGCCTCCCATGTACGAAGGTTTCCTTGAGCACTTCCCAAAGATTCTAATTTCTAAAACAGTTTTTGACTATACCTTTATGTAAGGTGTCATTGTGAGGTGATGTCCACGGTTGGAACATGAGTCACATTTGGTATATATTTGTATCCAAACTCACAGCATATGTGTTGTTGTATTTTGCACGACAATTGCTGTAATAAAGTTATAGTTGTTTTCTGTACCATGTATTTGACGACTCAGAATGGGTTGGATGGAATGAACCTATTTTGGGGGCGTTACAGGTGGTATCAGAGCTATAAGTAAAGAGCCCCGAGCCTCTCGCTGGTGACTTCCTGTTGATGGGGGATGCACCGAAGCCAGACTCTCCGTAGGGGACGCCGTTTTGCGGTGGCAAACTGATAGGTACCATTGTGAGGTGCTGTGGTTGAAGTACCACGAGAGTCACAGGTGGTATCAGAGCTTAGGGATATGATCTCTGGCAGAGATTGGGGAATACAACTAGGTGGGGAGAGACGAGTAAATCCTTCGCTAGTGTGTCCTTCCTAAGCTTATTTGTTGGTCAGTCATAATATCGGGATATTATGTGATATGTTAATTTGTTAAATTAACCCTTGTTTTGAAGCTGTATTCTAGAATGATATTTGAAATACAGGAGATGAGCAATGGAAAAATTATGATGACAGAGAAGATAGAATCTGAAATGAAAGGAAGGTATTCTCAACTCTTTGAAATACCAGGTACGTAAATTTCGGGGACGAAATTTCATAAGGAGGGGAGATTGTAAGACCCCGAATTTTATGAAATAAAAGTATTCAATTTTTCTTATAATTACTATTCAGTAAATGGTTAAATTGATAAAAGTTTAAAGTTATGAGTGAAATATGATTTTTTTTCAAAATAAGCAAGTGGTTATAAAATAATCATTGTTGTCGGGGAATATTCTTTCTGTCGGGGAATATTCGTACGACGGCGCAGCTATTTGTGGGCCCCATAACGAATAACTGTCGGGTGAAGAAAACGACAAATTTGAGTTTTTACAAATAACGGCGTAGTTGTTACCGTTAACACTGTTGGAATACCCGGTGGTTAAAATACAGTAATACGCGTTATTGCACAGTAGCACACGGTATTGCATAGTATTTTTGAAATTATTGATTCTTACGTAAGAAGGCACTACTCAATAATTGTTACAGTAATTACTGTTCAATATTTTATTTTATTGATTCAATAATTGCTACGTTGAAATTTTATATTATTGTTGTTCAATAATTGTGCTGCACAGTATTTTCCTTTATCAGATCAATAATTCATATTATTTGAATAATATTATTAGATAACATTATTGGCAATGTCTAGAAAGTTCTGTCTAAGGAGAGGTTTGGTCATCTAATTGCGCGCCAGTAAGGAGAAATTCTTATTGGAAAGCCCCCTCTTTCCTGGGAACGGCCTGGTTGTCATAAATGTGATTCTGTAATATTATTTGTGAATAATTAATTATTGATTCATATGATAAGGAAATATTTATTTTATGTGGATATAAATGAGGGATATATTTTTGTGGTTAAAAATGAAGGAGTTAATGTTGAGATTTTTATCCGTATTTTTGTCGGAATGGAGGTATTAAAAATCAGGGTTTTTGAGATATTTTGCGGGGGTTATAATTTTTAATCCGACCGTTGGATCGTGGTAATTTTTGGATATGTTATACATATATAAGTTGAGTATATGCCCACAAATTTTGAACCGTTAAAAATGAACGTATGATTTATTATGAATTTTACGAGATGACTGGTTCAGAAATTGTTGAATTTTCGGAGTTTATCATTTTGGTGGAAAATTCTAGAATTGGTGGGCCCCACTTGTGGTTGGTGAAGAAATGTGCTGAATTATATTTCAAATGTGGTGGGTGGGAATAGTAGCAGGTAAAGCCATCAGGTTGCAGGTCAAACCTACCAAAATTTTCCTATAAATAGAGGGCTAAGTTAGAATTGAAAATCACACCAGAAACATAAGCTTTCTCTCTTTCTCTCTCTATATTATGAAGCATATTTTGTGAGTTTTTAGATACTTGGTGAGTTGCTATTCATCAGTGCAAGTTTTCTTCAGCATCATATCCTATATCCAGTCAGAAGTACTGCTCTTTTGAGGTAAGGGATTGTAAGGGATATTAAGGGATTTTAAGGGTTGTTATGTTTTTCAGTTTCGTAATTTTTCTGATCTTCAAAAATTCTGGAAAAATTTGAAATGATATTTTGATGAGTTTTCTTGATTGTGTCCAAAAATGGTGATTTTTGGATGTATAGATTGAGAGTTATGAATTTTATGAGAAAAGACTATTTTAAAAGTAACAGCTTATAATTCCTTGTGGTTAACTCCAAAATTGATGAAATTTTTATTGGGAGTACATGTATATGATAGAAGTATACTCTGTAAATTTCAGAATTTTTTAGACAAAAGTACAATTTTTGATAAATGTCTAAATATTCGGCTATTTTGGCCATATGAAAAATAGTAAATGACTTTTAAAAATTCTGAGAAAAATATATGTTCACTATGGGACTATATTATGCTAAATCCCAGAAAAGAAATATTTTTGGAACTGATTTGGTATTTTTCATGAAAATGGTCTAGTTATGAGTAAATGAATTAAATATGTTTTGTGAAGAAAGAAAATTGGAAAATAGGATTTTATGGCTTGAGAATCCTATATGAGGTATATGCAGATTTTTGATGAGGGTTTTGGTTATTGATGATGAAATTGTAAGAGTTGGCATTTTATGATGATTAAATGCATTAATTAGTAAAGTGTAAACAATTAAAATAAATTGTTTATAAATTTAAGTAATGTTATTCTTTCAATATCATTATACCGAAATATTGGTATGGATTTTATTGTGGAATTTCTATCTTTTGTGTCGGGGTTACTATTCATGAGTTACTATTCACGATTTACTATTCATGAGTTACGAATATTACTCTTGAGATTAAAACTATATGTTGATCATATTATTTTTATCATCATATATAACATTTTTATAACCCTGATGTTGAAATTCTCTTTCACTGGAGTGTAAAGATGGGTAGATTATTGGTATGATCATGACTAGGGTTCTCTTTGGCCTGTAGTGCAAAGTTGAATTGTGACTGGTATGATCATGACCATTGAATTTATAATTGAATATCTTAAGCTTAAGTGCAAAGGTGAATTGATCAACATGGTTATAATTATTGTTTATATAAATTCTGAAATGATTATATATTTCTTTGAGATATGAATATATTTGGCCTGTAGTGCAAATATGAATTGTTGATGAATATTTTGGCATGTAGTGCAAAGATTGCCTGTTGATGAATATCTTTGGCCTGTAGTGCAAAGATGAACTGTTGTTGAATATCTTTGGCCCGTAGTGCAAAGATGGTTTGTTGATGAATATCTTTGGCCCGTAGTGCAAAGATGGATTTGTTAGTATGATTATAAACAGGAATTGTGATTTGGTATAACCATGATCTTTGATGTTTCAGGTAAAGACAGGTGATGAAAATATTCTTCGTCCTGGGTGCGAAGAAAAATTTATAGTCACAATTATGATTATGAGTTATTCATATGATTGTGGAAAGGAACTGTTGAGTGATGTTACATGGATAAAATATTGTTGGTGGATTTTTAACATGGAGAAGATAATAGACTTTATAGTCTATTTGACTCTTCTAATGGATTGCTCGTTCCGCTGCAACTATGGTTGAATTTTTTATCATTTACCATATGTTCTAAATCTCTGATTTATTGTTGGTGAAGGCTATTGATAATTGAATTATCTTTAGTCATGATATTCTTTACTGAGCTAGTTGTGCTCACCCTTTTGCTTCACAATTCCTTTCAGGTAATAAGAGTGTAGCTGGGTCGAGCGGGAGTAACAAGGGAATAGAACGGTGGTCATCATTTAGTAGTTATATTTGGTGAAGAAAATAGGGTGAGGCGAACCCAACGTTGGAAGGGTGTTTTGTCACTATCATACAAGATGTCTAATGACATACAACCTCGTGTCATCATAGGACAGGATTGTGCTCATCCACTTGCTGAGTATATCTATGGGCACTACCTATATAATCTTGGTGTTTGTTTGAAGTATAATTCTCAATTAGAGACAGTGGAGATAATGATAAGTCAAGAGAAGACTCACCATTGGGAAGAATATGATAGTAACCTTCTTATTTTTCTTTGGGGTCTATTGGGTCAACCAAGGATAATTCTGTGGCCATATGATATCTATCATAACCTAGAAGCATGGGCTCCCATGTACGAAGGTTTCCTTGAGCACTTCCCAAAGATTCTAATTTCTAAAATAATTTTTGACTATACCTTTATGTAAGGTGTCATTGTGAGGTGATGTCCACGGTTGGAACATGAGTCACATTTGGTATATATTTGTATCCAAACTCACAGCATATGTGTTGTTGTATTTTGCACGACAATTGCTGTAATAAAGTTATAGTTATTTTCTGTACCATGTATTTGAATACTCAGAATGGGTTGGATGGAATGAACCTATTTTGGGGGCGTTACAGTCTCTAGTGGTGACTAGAGGTAAGAAGGTAGACACTGTTTACACGATGCAGACGCATGTGAGAGGTGTTGAAGATGAGGGAGTTAGGCAGAAAAAGATGTGGTACAAAGCCGTGCGAGATGGGAGGAAAACCTTGTATGAGAACCACAAGAAATGGGTACCAAAAGTGAAGAAGGAAAGTGATAGCTCGCAATCAGTGTACAAAGCGGTTGTGAATGAATCTGGCAAGCAGAAATCTGTCAATTTTGAGTTAGATCCTCCCATTGAGAAGAACCATGCCGATGAGACAAAATCGGACATGAAGATAGTTAAAAATTCCAAGAAGCTTGAGTTGAGCCAAGACTTCGTTGGAATTAACTCCGAGTAAGGAGTTGTGGTTGGTGATCCGTCCTCTCATGGGTTTGGAGGGGGTGATTGTAAGACCCTGACTTTTTATGAATAAAGATTTAATTTTTTCTAAATATTATTTTGAATAATAAAATGTTGATTTGATATAATGCTATAGTTATGTGTGATATGTGCAAATTTTTCAAAGTAAGCAAATTGTTATAAAATATTCGTTTGGTCGAAAAATATTCTTTTTATCGGAGAATATCCGTACGACGGTGCAATCATTGATGGACCACATAACGGAATAACTGTCGGATATAGAAAGCGACAGAAATAATATTTTTATAAAAATAACGGCAAAACTTTTATCGTTAACTGCTGAAATACCCGGTGGTAAAAGTACAATAATACGTGTGGTTACACAGTAGCACATGATATTGCATAATATCTCTGATTATTGATTCTTACGTAAGAAGTCACTTAGTTTCATTCAATAATTGCCAAAGTAATTGTTGTATAGTATATCATATTATTGATTCAATTATTGTCACAGTATCATCTGCACAATATTTTATATTATTAAATTAATAATTAACATGACACAATTATTCATATTATTAATTAGCATTATTGGCAATGTCTAGAAAATTCTGTCGAGGAAAGGGGTTAGGTTATATAATTGCACGCTAGTAAGGATAAATCTTTATCGGAAAGCCCTCTCTTTCCTGGGAATGATCTGGTTGTTAATATTGTGAGCTTATAATATTAATTATGAATAATTATTATGTGGATATTGGTTCAATTTTGATATAAATGAAGGAATTTAGCATGAAATATTTGTTGAAAGTTTGACATATTTTTGTATGAAATCACAATTATCTTCCCCGATAAAATATTCATTTAAATATTTTATTATAATATATTATAATTGTTTAAATAATAATATTATTATATATATATATATATATATATATATATATATATATATGCATGTGATAAAAAGGAACGGATGTGAGTAAATTATATTTGAATACTTTGTATTCTTTTCTTTTCTAAGTTGGTCGGCGGAAGAAAATTCTCCTGCAATCCTTTGTTTTCCAAATAGTGTGGGACTCACCAATTGAGAATTGAGAAGTTAAGCAGAGAAAGTGAGAGGTTAGGCAAATAAAGGAGAATTAGGCGGAGAAAGAAAGAAAAAGTTAGGTAGGAAATTTTAATTTTTCTCTATCCGTTGCACTATAAAAGGAGGGGCAACCTCCTTCCTAAACACACCAAAAATCTCAACCTTTCCTACTATAATATTGTGAATATTTCTTTTGAGTATAATAATACTTTGAGTGTGACTTTTTGTGCAAGATTTTCTCAGGATAATATTCGACATTCCAATTAAATCTAGTTTCTACTAAGGTAAATGATATTATTTATTTCATATTCGTAAATGATATTATTTTATTTCAATACTCGTAAGAAATATTATTTTCTTTCATACTCCATACTATGTAAGGGATATTATTTCATTTCATATTCCTAAATTTAAACTTACTATGATAAGTGAAAGTAGTATGCACACAAGCCAATCATGTTTGATGATAAAGCATATACTTTGTAACAATCTTATTTATTTATTAATAAAAATTATTAATTTATTAAAGGCTTTTAATTATCTACATGATGTTATTTTATAATATGTGATAAACCCATAGTTTTAAGCAATGTTTTTAGAATAATGATGATGATCATTCTAATGAGATCTAAATTCTTAGAAAGCTTAAAACTAAAATAGTTCCCAATCGTTGGATTACTGAATTGGGGATTAGTGAATCCGGATAGATTGGTACATACGTTGCTTGCTCATTGGATGAGGATGATTGATCTCATGATCATTTGTGTGGAGACACTAAAGCAAGTATGTAGGTGCTTAGTAGAGAATAAGTTCACTGAACGTGGCTCGCAAAGGAATACCTAATGGAGTTTTACTTGCCTGTCAATAGGAATTCCTGTAATGATAGTAGTACAAGTAATCCTTGGACTTGAGATCATCATAACATCTTGTGTATGATGAGTTATACTTTGACTTATTCCTTAAGACCCTTAGGGTATATCAAAGGGTATGCTTGGGTATAATAAGTTGTACATGGAGATAATGTATGATCAATAAAGAATCTACCACTTCTAGTAAAAGAAGAGAAATGTCCTATGTGATTCGATAAATGACAACCCAGTAGTCCTTGGCCAAGGCATAATAAAATTAGAAAGGAGTTTCTAATTTGCATTATTTGGTGTTGTGCATTTAAGAGTCGAAATACATATAATTAAATAAATAAGACTTGACAGTAATTCTATGTCTTATATTTAATTGGGACATTGTATGGTGGAAGGATTGAATTGTACGGTAACTATTTACTCAATGGTTCTTTTATGATTAATGTTGAAATCTATATTATCTGAAAAGTCGTTGATCGCTAGGGAGGCTTATCCATATTGTAGAATAAATATTATTTATTTAAATAAATTAATAGTTTAATTTATTTATTTAAATAAGATTAAAATTGTTCTAATTGATTTATTCACAACCGGTTTAATATGGATAACCTAAAGGGTCACACCATAAAAGGAAGAATAATTATTTAAGAAGTAAATGACATAATTGTAATAATAAGTTAAGTATATTTAATTTAATCTATGGTGATAGAATAAATTAAATAGCTTAATATTTATTATTTAATATTTTAGAAATATTAAATATAAATTAATAAGAGGAGTCTTATTATTATTATTACTATTATTAATATTTAATTCCTAAAGGAGATGGAAAATTAAGTAATAAAAGTACTCTCATTTATTCCTAATAAGATTAGGAGGTAAATTAATTAAGAGTTTAATTAATTATTCCTAATAAGATTAAGAGCCTAATTAATTAAAGAAGTTTAATTAATTAAAATAAAGCCCAATTCCTTAATTGTTAAGGAGGGTTGCCTACATCTATAAATAAGAGGAGTCTTATTATGGGTGTAGAGTTGCTGTTGACTTTTTCACAATAGACGTGATTTCAATTGTTGGAGAGTACGATTCTTTTCTACGAGAGATAGAAAACTAGTGTTTTGCCAAATACCCATCTTCTTGAATCTTTCTTTTTCCTTAGTGGATCACCTCTAGAGGCCAAACACTTGGATGGCTAACGTTGATTAAAGGAAGGAACCAAACCCGGTGGATTCAAGTTGAACGCGAAAAGGATTTGGAGGTGAACTTGTACATGAGAAAACTCAAATTTTCAAAGGTATGATTCTTGTTCTTTATCTTTTCGTTTAATTAATAATTGTGCATAAAAGGTGACCCGGGTATATGGTTTGTAAAATTTTAAAACTCTAATTTTTCACGTTTCCGCTTACTTTGTGCAATTTGATTGCGTTCATGAATATTACAAACCTAACAGTGGTATCAGAGTCAAACCTTTATGCGAATTATTAATTATTTTAATTTGATATATATATTGATATGTGTTTAGAACAATTTAATTGGGCATAATTTTATTATATAAAATTTATTTTTAAAAAAAATCTGAATTTCGTCGCGACGCATGAGCTGCAGATTTTCGAAAGCTTTTATTTATTGCGAATCCTGTTATTTTCTTTTTTCGCTGAATTCATGGTTTGACGTGGGATGCCCAAGATACGCCTTATATATATTTATATACTTAATAGGTAATTTCATGTGGCCATCCTCTGAAGAATTAGCAGGAAAATGCAATCATGTTAATGCTTTTTGAATTCAAGCTACAGGATTTTGTTTTATACGGATATATGTGAACATGAATCTTAGTATGAATAATAACATTATTATATTTCGCTAACAGTGCTATTATTCTTATAATTTTATAATTAAAATAAAAGTTTATTTTAATTTTAAAATTAGATTTCATGCTAACTAATTAGAGTTGGAATTGGATTCCATGATAACTAATTAGAGTTAAAATTGGATTCCATGTTTCCTTAAATAAAGGAGTTTATTTATATATGAAATAAGATTTCATATTATTCAAAATAAAAGTGTTTATTCGTGAATAGGAAAGAAAATACATATTTCCTTAAATAAAGGAGTTTATTTAGATATGAAATACGATTTCATATTATTCAAAATAAAAGAATTTATTTGTGAATAGGAAAAAGAATCTGTGTTTCCTTTAATAAAAGAGTTTTATTTTATTTTTTTTGCTTGGAATTGGATTCCATAATTAATTAAAATAAAGGAGTTTAGTTTGATTAAAATAAAATTGTTTATTTTATTCAAAATGGGATAAATTAAAATAAAAGAGGTTTATTTTGATTTAAATTTGGATTAAAATAAAGGAGTTTATTTTGATTCAAAATTAGATTTTATACTAACTAAATTTGCCCATTAAATGATATCAATATATATATTGAATGTTTATTATTCATGAGATGAATGTTATTTATTGATGCATATGGTGATGTGTATGATAATAAATAAGATTGATTATGGACTATTGACCAATGTGATTGGATTTTATTTTAGTTGGATGCATGAATATATGAGTTTTATTAAATGGGGTCTGCGTACCTCGTCTTCTCTTATTCTTTCTTAATGTAAATTCTATCTCCCTCCTATGTACTTCCCTTGACTGCTGATCAAGGTTTCTATTTATTTTAAATTGTTTTGTAATAGGAATAGTTAGAATTAATTTTGAAAAATTAGAGATCAAGGAGCAAGGAGCACTTGAAGACCCGTTTGTAATGGAGCCCGTGTTTAAATGTAATAGTTATATTTAAATATTAATTCTTACACCCCTAGGGTTTGACCTTTTGGTTCACTTGGTGGCTCTAGTGAACCAAACTAGAATAAAAGTCCATAATCAATCCGGGTAGAATATAGTATTCTATATGTGCATGCTTATACTATATATATTATATATTATACAAACATGCTTCGCATGTTAATTAATATGACGCGTATTTTATATATATATATATGTGCATGCGCGCTAAACAAGATGAGACAAATTAATAACAAACCCCTCAAAGATTTTATATTAAGTACTAAGCGTTCAAAGATATTTGGAATATCGAACGTCGCCTTCTAGCATGATAAAAATAATAGAGTATCAATTAATTATTATAAGTTTGTTGTGTCACCACAAGGCTTATATTAATTCTTTGAGATATTAATTTTATCACATTTGATGCTTATAAAGAAAATTGAACAATGTTGTTTTGTTGTGTCACCACAAGGACAATATTTTTCTTTTTTGAATATATGAAGTGCTAGGTTGGACTTAACTTGGATAATTTTGATTCGGATGTGCCACCACTTGATCAAAATAATCTAAGAGGCAAAATACAAGGAGTTGCATAGTTGATATAATTGACAATAGTTGTCTACTTATTTATTTATATATAGTTTGTTGTGTCACCACAAGGCTATATACATTTGAAATGGAATCCTTATTCTCACTAGCAAATCTTTAATTAGATTTTGCCGAACTATATAAGTGAGGGTAATATAGTTTGAAGAAAATAGTGGGAGATACCAATTTAAAACAAGACCTAATTTATTTTGGTAATTAATAAAAGAATGTATGCTAAAATATTGTTAATTACAAATTCATTTACAGAATTTTACAATGTCTAAATTACTATCACTGCGTAGCATATTAGATGCTAAATTAATCAGACTGAAATACTCAGATTGGTTAAGGAATTTGAGAATAGTTCTCATGGCTGAAAAGCTATCTTATGTCCTTAATACGCCTATCCCTGGTTGCAGGCAATGTCTCTGAGGAAGAGATTGTTACTTTTAGAAAGTGGCGAGATGATGCACAATTGGCTCAATGCATTATGCTCGCATCCATGAGTAACGAGTTTAAGCGTCAGCATGAAACTATGGATGCTCCTATTATATTCCTGCACATCAAATAGTTGATGGTGATGAAAGTAGGACTAATAGATATCAGATATCTAAGGAGCTCTTCCAATCTAGAATGACCGATGACACTACAGTACAGATAAAAGTCCTTAACATAATCAATTTGATTGATCAATTAGGACAATGGGTTTTGTCATGGATGGAGAGTTGAGCCAAGATTTGATCTTGTAGTCACTCTGGACTCCTTTTCACAACTGTTGTGAATTTTTCATATGAACAAGCTAGATATCAGCCTCGCTGATTTGTTTAACATGTTAAAAAATGTTGAGTCACTTTTCAACCAAGAAAGACCTTGTCTTACTGGTAGGGGCCAAAGGATCTTCTGAAAAGAAGAACGATTCAAAGAAGGTAAATAAAAAGGGAAAAATAAAGGATAATAATAAAAAAACTGATACGGATAGCAAAGGAGTTTGCTTCCACTGCAATAAGCCTGGACACTGAAATGAAACTGCGAGAAACATCTTGCAGAGTTAACCAGAAGAAGTTTAGTGAAGTTTCGGTTACAAATACAATTTTGTTCATGATTTAAAATAAATTTTTCTTTAAGTCAAGGTTCTACTTGGGTATTGGATACCGACTTTGGTTATCATAAATATAGATTTATGAATGGACCAAGCAGAAGTAGAAAGCTAAACAAAGATAAGTAATCTTATGTGTGGGAAATGAAGCAAAGGTTGCTATATTAGCCATAGAAACTTATAGTTTAGCATTGCCTACGGGCAAATCTATTAAGTCAATAAGTTGTTATTGTATTCCAGTTCGCGTTAGAAACATTATTTCCATTTTATTGTTGGACAATAAAATTTTTTGTATTATAATTAAGAACAATTGTTGTTCTATTTATAATAATAATGTTTTGTATAGAACTGAAATATTACTTAATGGATTTTGTGTACTCGACTTACGTAAAAATATATTTTGCAAATTGAACAAACTAGTATAAGAAAAGGAGATGATCATTCAAAGAGTTGAATGTGTGTATTTGCTGAAATACAAGTGTGAATTATTTGTAAGGTTCAAAGAATTCAGAAGTGAAACAAATTGGCAAAGTATTAGGATTTTTTGATCGGATCAATGAAGGAATACTTGTGCAATAAGTTTCTAGATCATCTCAAATGGTTTTCTTACAAAGGACACCTCCTGATACACAATAATTTATTGATGTATCTGAAAGGAAAAATCGTACCTTATTGGATATGGTACGGTCCATAATAATTTTACCGACATTACAGTATCCTTCTGGGGTAATACTCTAGAAAGGGCTGCATATCTACAAAACGTAACCTCAAAATCTGACCCGAGACTCTATAAAAGTTATGGACATGAAGGATTCCTAATTTTAAGTATGTTAAGATAAGGGGTTGTCCTGCTTATGTGAAAAAGGTTTCAAAAGGATAAGCTTGTGACAAGATTTGACAAGTACAGATTTATGGGACATCCTAAAGTAAGTTTAGGGTATATGTTCTATAATCCTACTTAGCAAAAGGTGTTTATTGCGAAACACGCAACCTTCTAAGATAAATATGTTTATCATTGAAGGGGCTAGTGGGAGGATAATAGATCTTGAAGAGTTCAAGAACCACAAAATACTATAAGTCAAATAAGAGGAACTTGTGGATAGACCTATTGTACCACAACCAAATCGTAAATCTGGAATAGTACTGAAGATACCTGGGAGGTATGGATTCATCATAGATGATGATGATGAGGTACACATCATTGAAGATGATGATCCAGTTACATACGATGAGGTAAGAGTTATAGACACTCAGAGAAATGGATTGAAGCAAGCTTCTCAAATATGAAACATTCGTTTTGATGAGACAATCAAAAAGTTTGATTTTATCAAAAATAAGAATGAACCTAGTGTACAAAAGGGTGAGTGGGAGCATCGTGACATTCCTAGTATTATATATTGATATACTATGGATAAGGAATGACATACCAATGTTACAATCAATAAAGATAAAGTTGTCTAAACATTCCTCGATGAATGATTTGGGAAGAGTATCGTAATTGGGGATACAAATCAATATAGATAGATTTAAAAGGATGCTCGACTTAACCCAAGGAACGTATATTCATTTGATGCTAAAGTCGTTTAGCATGACAAACTCCAAAAGTTGTCTCATGTTGATGAGCCATGGAGTGTATCTCTCTTAATAGTCCCTAAAGACTCCAAACGGAGAGATCACATGAGTGACTATCATGTATGCAATGAAATGTACGAGACTTAATGTTGATCAGTCATATTCTGGAGAAGTTCACTATGAGTCAGTGAAAAACATCTTAAAGTACTTAATTGGCACTAAGGATGTGATCATATTCATGGTGGGTCTAAGGTAAAACTAGAGGGCTTAACAGACTCAAGTTTTTCAGACAGACCAAGACGACAGAAAATTCACTTTAAGGTAAAGCGTTACCTTGAACAGTGGTGCAGTGAATTGGAAAGGTTCCAAACAGTAAAGAGTTGCTGGTTTAGTGATAAAGACAAAGTATATAGCTATAAATGAAGCTACAAGTTGATTGTTTGGATGAAAAGTTCATTACAGAACTAGAAATAGTTCTTAAGTCTCATCTTGGATCTAAACATGTGTTGTGGCACTTTCATTTGATTATGTGAATCATTGAAAGATGAGAAATCACTATAGAGATAGTGGACTCTCAAGAACAACATTACATATCCATTAACTAAAGCTTATCCAACAGCAGGACAATCGTCACTTAGAGAAGAAGGGTATGAGATACCATGACGATTAGCTTTAGTACAAGTGGGAGATTGAAAGTAGTATGCACACAAGGCAATCATGTTTGATGATAAAGCATATACTTTGTAACAATCTTATTCATTTATTAATAAAAAGTATTAATTTATTAAAGGCTTTTAATTATCTACATAATGTTGTTTTATAATATGTGATAAACCCATAGTTTTAAGCAATGCTTTTAGAATAATGATGATGATCATTCTAATGAGATCTAAATTCTCAGAAAGCTTAAAACTAAAATAGTTCCCAATCGTTGGATTACTGAATTGGGGATTAGTGAATCCGGATAGATTTGTACATACGTTGCTTGCTTATTGGATGAGGATGATTGATCTCATGATCATTTGTGTGGAGACACTAAAGCAAGTATATAGGTGCTTATTAGAGAATAAGTTCACTGAACGTGGCTCGCAAAAGAATACCTAATGGAGTTTTACTTGCCTGTCAATAGGAATTCCTGTAGTGATAGTAGTACAAGTAATCTTTGGACTTGAGATCATCATAGCATCTTGTGTATGATGAGTTATACTTTGACTTATTCCTTAAGACCCTTAGGGTATACCAAAGGGTATGCTTGGGTATAATAAGTTGTACATGGAGATAATGTATGATCAATAAAGAATCTACCACTTCTAGTAAAAGAAGAGAAATGTCCTATGTGATTCGATAAATGACAACCCAGTAGTCCTTGGCCAAGGCAGAATGAAATTAGAAAGGAGTTTCTAATTTTCTTTATTTGGTGTTGTGCATTTAAGAGTCGAAATACATATAATTAAATAAATAAGACTTGACAGTAATTCTATGTCTTATATTTAATTGAGATATTGTATGGTGGAAGGATTGAATTGTACGGTAACTATTTACTCAAAGGTTCTTTTATGATTAATGTTGAAATCTATATTATCTGAAAAGTCGTTGATCGCTAGGGAGGCTTATCCCTATTGTAGAATAAATATTATTTATTTAAATAAATAAATAGTTTAATTTATTTATTTAAATAACATTAGAATTGTTCTAATTGATTTATTCACAACCGGTTTAATATGAAGAACCTAAAGGGTCACACCATAAAAGGAAGAATAATTATTTAAGAAGTTAATGACATAATTGTAATAATAAGTTAAGTATATTTAATTTAATCTATGGTGATAGAATAAATTAAATAGCTTAATATTTATTATTTAATATTTTAGAAATATTAAATATAAATTAATAAGAGGAGTCTTATTATTATTATTACTATTATTATTATTTAATTCCTAAAGGAGTTGGAAAATTAATTAATAGAAGTACTCTCATTTATTCCTAATAAGATTAGGAGTCAAATTAATTAAGAGTTTAATTAATTATTCCTAATAAGATTAGGAGCCTAATTAATTAAAGGAGTTTAATTAATTAAAATAAAGTCCAATTCCTTAATTGTTAAGGAGGGTTACCTACATCTATAAATAAGAAGAGTCTTATTATGGGTGTAGAGTTGCTGTTGACTTTTTCACAATAGACGTGATTCTAATTATTGGAGAGTACGATTCTTTTCTATGAGAGATAGAAAACTAGAGTTTTGCCAAATACCCATCTTCTTGAATCTTTCTTTTTCCTTGGTGGATCACCTCTAGAGGCCAAACACTTAAGTGGCTAACGTTGATTAAAGGAAGTAACCAAACCCGGTGGATTCAAGTTGAACGCGAAAAGGATTTGGAGGTGAACTTGTACCTGAGGAAGCTCAAATCTTCAAAGGTATGATTCTTGTTCTTTACCTTTTCGTTTAATTAATAATTGTGCATAAAGGGTGATCCAGGTATATGGTTTGTAAAATTTTAAAACTCTAATTTTCCACGTTTCCACTTACTTTGTGCAATTTGATGCGTTCATGAATATTACAAACCTAACAGTGGTATCAGAACCAAACCTTTATGCGAATTATTAATTATTTTAATTTGATATATATATATATATATATATATATATATATATTGATATGTGTTTAGAACAATTTAATTGGGCATAATTTTATTATATAAAATTTATTTTTAAAAAAATCTGAATTTCGTCGCGACGCATGAGCTGCAGATTTCCGAAAGCTTTTATTTATTGCGAATCCTGTTATTTTCTTTTTCCGCTGAATTCATGGTTTGACGTGGGATGCCCAAGGTATGCCTTATATATATTTATATACTTAATAGGTAATTTCACGTGGCCATCCTTTGAAGAATTAGCAGGAAAATGCAATCATGTTAATGCTTTTTGAATTCAAGCTAAAGGATTTTGTTTTATACGGATATATGTGAACATGAATCTTAGTATGAATAATAACATTATTATACTTCGCTAACAGTGCTATTATTCTTATAATTTTATAATTAAAATAAAAGTTTATTTTAATTTTAAAATAAAAAATTTATTTTAATTTTAAAATAAAAAAGTTTATTTTAATTTTAAAATTAGATTTCATGCTAACTAATTAGAGTTGGAATTGGATTCTATGATAACTAATTAGAGTTGAAATTGGATTCCATGTTTTCTTAAATAAAGGAGTTTATTTAGATATGAAATAAGATTTCATATTATTCAAAATAAAAGTGTTTATTTGTGAATAAGAAAGAGAGTCCGTATTTCCTTAAATAAAGGAGTTTATTTAGATATGAAATAAGATTTCATATTATTCAAAATAAAAGAATTTTTTTGTGAATAGGAAAAAGAATTCGTATTTCCTTTAATAAAGGGGTTTTATTTTTTTTTTTGCTTAGAATTGGATTCCATAATTAATTAAAATAAAGGAGTTTAGTTTGATTAAAATTTTTGATTAAAATAAAATTATTTATTTTATTCAAAATGGGATAAATTAAAATAAAAGAGGTTTATTTTGATTTAAATTTGGATTAAAATAAAGGAGTTTATTTTGATTCAAAATTAGATTTTATACTAACTAAATTTGCCCATTAAATAATATCAATATATATATTGAATGTTTATTATTCATGAGATGAATGTTATTTATTGATGCATATGGTGATGTGTATGATAATAAATGAGATTGATTATGGACTATTGACCAATGTGATTGGATTTTATTTTAGTTGGATGCATGAATGTATGAGTTTTATTAAATGGGGTCTGCGTACCTCGTCTTCTCTTATTCTTTCTTAATGTAAATTTTATCTCCCTCCTATGTACTTTCCTTGACTGCTGATCAAAATTTCTATTTATTTTAAATTGTTTTGTAATAGGAATAATTAGAATTAATTTTGAAGAATTAGAGATCAAGGAGCAAGGAGCGCTTGAAGACCCGTTTGTAATGGAGCCCGTATTTAAATGTAATAGTTATATTTAAATATTAATTCTTACACCCCTAGGGTTTGACCTTTTGGTTCACTTGGTGGCTCTAGTGAACCAAACTAGAATAAAAGTCCATAATCAATCCGGGTAGAATATAGTATTCTATATGTGCATGCTTATACTATATATATTATATATTATACAAACATGCTTCGCATGTTAATTAATATGACGCGTATTTTATATATATATGTGCATGCGAGCTAAACAAGATGAGACAAATTAATAACAAACCCCTCAAAGATTTTATATTAAGTACTAAGCGTTCAAAGATATTTGGAATATCGAACGTCGCCTTCTAACATGATAAAAATAATAGAGTATCAATTAATTATTATAAGTTTGTTGTGTCACCACAAGGCTTATATTAATTCTTTGAGATATTAATTTTATCACATTTGATGCTTATAAAGAAAATTGAACAATGTTGTTTTGTTGTGTCACCACAAGGACAATATTTTTCTTTTTTGAATATATGGAGTGATAGGTTGGACTTAACTTGGATAATTTTGATTCGGATGTGCCACCACTTGATCAAAATAATTTAAGAGGCAAAATACAAGGAGTTACATAGTTGATATAATTGACAAGAGTTGTCTACTTATTTATTTATATATAGTTTATTGTATCACCACAAGGCTATATACATTTGAAATGGGATCCTTATTCTCACTAACAAATCTTTAATTAGATTTTGCCGAACTATATAAGTGAGGGTAATATAGTTTGAAGAAAATAGTGGGAGATACCAATTTAAAACAAGACCTAAATTATTTTGGTAATTAATAAAAGAATGTATGCTAAAATATTGTTAATTACAAATTCATTTACAGAATTTTACAATGTCTAAATTACTATCACTGCGTAGCATATTAGATGCTAAATTAATCGGACTGAAATACTCAAATTGGTTAAGGAATTTGAGAATAGTTCTCATGGCTGAAAAGCTATCTTATGTCCTTAATACGCCTATCCCTGGTTGCAGGCAATGTCTCTGAGGAAGAGATTGTTACTTTTAGAAAGTGGCGAGATGATGCACAATTGGCTCAATGCATTATGCTCGCATCCATGAGTAACGAGTTTAAGCGTCAGCATGAAACTATGGATGCTCCTATTATATTCCTGCACATCAAATAGTTGATGGTGATGAAAGTAGGACTAATAGATATCAGATATCTAAGGAGCTCTTCCAATCTAGAATGACCGATGACACTATAGTACAGATAAAAGTCCTTAACATAATCAATTTGATTGATCAATTAGGACAACAGGTTTTGTCATGGATAGAGAGTTGAGCCAAGATTTGATCTTGTAGTCATATTTGCACTATAGGCCAAATATATTAATATCTCAAAGAAATATATAATTATTTCAGAATTTATATAAACAATAATTATAACAATGTTGATCAATTCACCTTTGCACTTAAGCTAAAGATATTCAATTATAAATTCAATGGTCATGATCATACCAGTCAACAATTCAACTTTACACTACTGGCCAAAGAGAACCAATAGTCATGATCATACCAAAAATCTACCCATCTTTACACTCAAGTCAAAGAGAAATATCATCATTAGGGTTAAAAAAATATTATATATGATAATAAAATCAATATAATCAACATATAGATTTAATCTCAAGAGTAATATTCATAAATCAACTATAATTTGGTCAGAAAAAGAAACCAATTTTGTCGTGAATAGTATCTCGTGAATAGTAACTCATGAATAGTAACTCGTGAATAGTAACTCGTGAATAGTAATTCATGAATAGTAACTCGACATGAAAAAGGTAGAAATCCCACAATAAAATCTATACCAATATTTCGGTATAATGATATTGAAAGAATAATATTTTTCTTAAGCTTATAAACAATTTATTTTAATTGTTTACACTTTACTAAATAATGCATTTAATCATCCTAAAATGCCAAACTCATAAGATTTCATTACCAATAACCAAAATCCTCATCAAAAATCTGCATATACCTCATATAGGATTCTTAAGGCATAAAATCCTATTTTCCAATTTTCTTACTTCACATAACATATTTAATTCATTTACTCATAACTAGTCTATTTTCATAAAAAATACCAAATCAGTTCCAAAAATATTTCTTTTCTGGGATTTAGCAGAATATAGTCCCATATTGAACATATATTTTTCTCAGAATTTTTAAAACTCATTTACTATTTTTCATATGGCCAAAACAGCCTAATATTTAGACATTTATCATAAATTGTAATTTTATCCAAAAATTCCAAATTTTACAGAGTACACTGATATTATATAGATATACTTCCAATAAAAATTTCATCAATTTTGGAGTTAACCACAAGGAGTTATAAGCGGTTATTTTTAAAATAGTCTTTTCTCGTAAAATTCATAAATCTTAATCTATACATCCAAAAATTACCATTTTTGGACACAATTAATAAAACTCATCAAAATATCATTTCAAATTTTTTCATAATTTTCTGAAGGTCGAAAGAAGTACGAACTGAAAAATATAATAACCCTTAAAATCCCTTACCTCAAGAGAGCAGTACTTCTAACTGGAATACCGAAGGAAACTTCTACTAAATAGCAACTCTCAAAGTATCTAAATACTCTAAAAAAATATGCTTGATAATATAGAGAGAAAGAAAACTTATTTCTAGTGTGATTTTCAATTCTAACTTAAGCTTCTATTTATAGGAAAATGCTAGAATGCCAAAGGAGACTAAATAATAAACTAATATTATTTCTTTTCCCATTTTCTACGCATGCAAGCTAGCCACCACCTTTGACAAAGAAAATCAGCAGCCCACATGGGAATTCATCACCAACCAAAGAGTGGGTCCCACCCATAATTTAATAAAAATCATTTTATTTTCCGAAACTTCAGTAATTCATAAAAAAATAGCTCTTTTATCAGAAAATTCGAATCTCGCGAGTTTTTATAAGAAATTCAATTCTCTACAACTTTGCAGAAGAATGTTTTTCCAAATTCTAAACAAAAATTGACCGAAATCCATAAACGGACGATTTTACAGGCTATAATCAAATTTCAGTCAAGAAATGGGGTTCACCGACAAATAAAACATGTGTTAATCATTTAATACAACAAAAATAATCTTCCTCCGCATATAATCATATATCCCACATTCATTGTAAAACTATCACTATTATTATATTATTAAATATAATAATAAATTATTTTATCAGAAAAGATAAAATATCATTTTTCAACAATTGTCACTTTAAAAATTTTCTCCATCTATATCCACATAAAATTAATATTTTCCTCATCATATAAATCAATAATTAATTATTCACAAATAATATTACAGAATCGCAGTACTGGCAACCAGGCCGTTCCTATGAAAGAGGGGGCTTTCCAATAAGGATTCCTCCTTATTGGCGCGCAATTAGATGACCAAACCTCTCCTTAGACAGAACTTTCTAGACATTACCAATAATGCTATCTAATAATATTATTCAAATAATATGAATTATTGATCTGATAATGGAGATGATGTGCATCAACAATTATTGAAACAACAATAATATAAAATATCAACGCAGCAATTATTGAATCAATAAAATAAAATATTGAACAGTAATTACTGTGACAATTATTCAGTAGTGTCTTCTTACGTAAGAATCAATAATTTCAAAAATACTGTGCAATACCGTGTGCTTTTGTGCAATAACGCGTATTACTGTATTTTAACCACCGGGTATTCCAACAGTGTTAACGGTAACAACTACGCCGTTAATTATAAAAACTCAATTTTTGTCGTTATCTTCATCCGACCGTTTTCCGTTATGGGGCCCACAAATAGCTGCGCCGTCGTACGAATATTTCCCGACAGAAAGAATATTCCACGACCAACGAATATTTCCCGATAACAATGATTATTTTATAACCACTTGTTTATTTTGAAAAAATTTCACATTTCACCCATAACTTTAACTTTTTATCAATTTAACCATTTACTGAATTGTAATTATAAGAAAAATTAAATACTTTTATTTCATAAAATTCGGGGTCTTATAGGGTCTGCGTACCTCGTCTTCTCTTATTCTTTCTTAATGTAAATTCTATCTCCCTCCTATGTACTTCCCTTGACTGCTGATCAAGGTTTCTATTTATTTTAAATAGTTTTGTAATAGGTATAGTTAGAATTAATTTTGAAGAATTAGAGATCAAGGAGCAAGGAACGCTTGAAGACCAGTTTGTAATGGAGCCCGTGTTTAAATGTAATAGTTATATTTAAATATTAATTCTTGCACCCCTAGGGTTTGACCTTTTGGTTCACTTGGTGGCTCTAGTGAACCAAACTAGAATAAAAGTCCATAATCAATCCGGGTAGAATATAGTATTCCATATGTGCATGATTATACTATATATATTATATATTATGCAAACATATTTTGCATGTTAATTAATATGACGCGTATTATATATATATATATATATATATATATATATATATATATATATATATATATATATATATATATATATGTGTGTGTGTGTGTGTGTGTGTGTGTGTGTGTGTGTGTGTGATTGTGTGTGTGTGTGTGCATGCGCGTTAAACAAGATGAGACAAATTAATAACAAACCCTTCAAAGATTTTATATTAAGTACTAAGCGTTAAAAGATATTTGGAATATCGAACGTCGCCTATCTGGAATGGGAAAAATTGTTGTTTTTGTTCTATCAACACTGCAGCAAATCGAGCCAGTTGCTGGCCAAGTTGCAACCATTGTTCTTTGTCATACGAGGGAATTGGCTTATCAGGCATGGATCTTAATTCAAACCTTTTCATTTGATCATTTTCTTTGGGGTGTAATTCTCATCTCTGGCTCTTTCCCTGATTGAAAAATAATCATTTGACTTATTTATTGCTTTCTTTTTCTCTGGGTGGGATTTTTGTCTCTTCTACAGATCTGTCATGAGTTTGAGAGGTTCAGCATGTACTTGCCTGATATAAAGGTTGCTGTTTTCTATTGTGGTGTCAATATTAAAATTCACAAGGACCTTCTTAAGAATGAATGTCCTCATATTGTCGTTGGAACCCCTGGACGGATACTTGCACTAGCAAGAGACAAGGACCTTGCTTTGAGGAATGTTAGACATTTTATTCTTGATGAATGTGATAAAATGCTCGAGTCACTTGGCATACACTTCTTTATGTCAGCTTCAACTTATTAGTGTTTATAGTGCTCACAAGTTTCTATTGTTTTGCATATCATTTTTATTGTCCTTTTGTCTTTATATGATTTACAGACATGAGGAGGGATGTGCATGAATTTTTTTAAGATGACTCCTCATGATAAGCAAGTTATGATGTTCTCTGCAATGCTGAGCAAGGAAATCCGTCCTGTTTGCAAGAAATTTATGCAAGATGTAATTTCCCATGGCCAACTTTTCTTGATTTTTGAAGTCATAATCGTCTTTCATAAATACAAACTTTCTACAGGCGATAGTTTAGAGACGGTGAGCTGAACAAGTTACTTGTTCATAAATACAATCAAGTTGTTATATTTGTTAAAAGTGTGAGCAGAGCAGCTGAGCTGAATAAGTTACTTGTTGAGTGTAATTTTCCATCGATCTGCATCCACTCTGACATGTCTCAAGAAGAAAGGTTTGTTTCGATTGAACAATATTTTATGCTTGGATCTGTGTAACTGATAGTTTAGTTGTTCACTCATTTTATTTTCTATTACGAGTGCTATTTTGATATACCCTATACTTTGTTGAAGTATTTTCAGTTGTGAATATTGACATCATGCCATTACTTTATAATGATGTTGATACTTTGTACTTGAGTTGTGCTATGAGCGATGTCATAGAATATGAATATAATTTGAAATGATTTTGTTGAGCGAGTAGAAATTGCGATGATGTTCAAAACTAGAAGACCATGTAAGCTGGATATGCAGAGAGACTTGTTGAAGCTCATTTTATTGACCTAGAAGACCATGCAAGCTTTAAGTTTCTTTTTTCTGGTTGACATGTATAGCACTTGGGAACTTAACTGTTGTTTTGTTGATGGGATCTCATAGCATACTTAGATTGCAACGCAGAAACAAGCTTAGGTAAAAACTGTGAGACCCCAGATTTTATGAATAAATATTTAATTTTCTTGAAATAATTATGGTGTGGATTTGATATAATATTATAGTTGTGGGTATTATTTATAAATTTTGTAAAGTAAGCAAGTTGTTTTAAAATATTCGTTTGGTCGGGGAATATTCTTTTTATCGGGGAATATTCGTACGACGGCACAATCATTGGCGGACCCCACAACAGAAGTATAGTCGTAGTTAAAAAATGACAAAATTATCTTTCTATAAAAATAACGGCTGAGGTGTTACCGTTAAAACCGTTAAAACTGTCGAACTACCCGGTAGTAAAAGTACAGTAATACGTGTGGTTGCATAGTAGCACACGGTATTGATTATTGATGCTTACGTGAGAAGTCAATCAGCTATACTCAATTATTGCTACAGTAATTGCTGCATCATATCTCTTAAATTATTGTCATAGTATCATCTGTATAATATGTTATATTATTAAATCAATAATTGAGACGTTGTGGTAAGTTTGGTTATTTTTATGGGGGGCCATATGTCATCATCTAAGAGTCTCTTCGTCAATAGTAATTATCGTCGTCAATAGTAATTACCGTCGTCAATAGTAATTACCGTCGTCAATAGTATTTACCTTGGTCAATAGTATTTACCTTGGTCAATAGTAATTACCTTCGTCAATAGTATTTACCTTGGTCAATAGTATTTACCTTGGTCAATAGTAATTATCTTCGTCAATAGTATTTACCTTGGTCAATAGTAATTACTTCCGTCAATAGTAGTTGTCCCTTCAATATTACCAAGAGTCATTTGACCCTTCGTTAGGACCAAGAGTCATTTGACCCTTCGTTAAGACCAAGAGCCACCCTCAGTTTTTCTATAAATAGAGGCCTAGGGCTTCATTATTTTTCACGAATTCATTCAAGCTATAGAGAGAGAAAGTATAGAGAGAATAAGAGAGAGAGAATAAAAGTATTCTGCTACTTCACTTTTTCAATATCCAGTTCTTTTAAGGTAAGGGGTGTTATTCTTTCTTATTCATGAAGAGAACTGTTGTTATTCCATTTCTTATTATTCTGTTGGAATAACCTGTATACGTGGTCTACCTTATACTTGGTGACATTCTTCTATTATTCTGTTGGAACATCCTGTCTGTGTGTTTTACACCGGACCAGGTTCCGTCTTGTTATTATTCTGTTGGAACATCCTGTCTGTGTGTTTTACACCGGACCTGGTTCCATTATTTATTATTCTGTCGGAATATCCTGTCTGTGCGTTTACGCCGGACCTGGTTCCATTATTTATTATTCTGTTGGAATAACCTGTCTGTGCGGTCTATCGCATGCATGGTGATTTCTTTTGTTATTCTATTCTTTATTATACTCAGTTGGTTAAGTTTTGACTTCTATACTCCATGAAATTTGTGGAATATCCTTGACATTTGCGTTTCATCTAGTATCTATTCATAAAAATATTCTCCTGATCATTCTTGAATTTTACTCCACAAAGTAGTATCATGTTGACAATTTGGACGTTGTTAATTCTTGGATAAATTAATTCTTGAACTTGTTTTATTGAATTCTTATATCATTGTCATCATCCTCATGTTTATATTCTGTTGAAAGTCATTTGTGGCCTGTAGTGCATAGATGGACTTGGTATGATTATGACCAGGGATTATTTGGTGTAATCATGACCGTAATGTTACAAATGATGTGGTAAAAGTCCTCATTGGCCCGTAGTGCATTGATGGACAGTTGTTGGCATGATCATGACCATTAATGAATATACGAATATCCTTGGCCGTAGTGCAGGGGTGATTCGATGATGTGGATTATTTTATTAAGCTGAGTCCCAGCGATCACAGTGTTGAAAAATCTTTTAAATCATAAAAGATAGTAGAGTTTATTTTCTACTTGACTCTTTTAATGGATTGCTTGTTCCGCTGCAGTTAAACTTGATGTCTATTATATTTTATCAGTTTAACATTGTTGAAGGCTAATGATAATTTATTCTGCATTATCTTAGTCATAATATTTCTTACTGGGCTAGTTGAGCTCACCCTTTCTTTCACTGTTCTCTTCAGAAAATAAGAACGTAGCTGGGGCAAGTCGGGGAACGGAGTGATGGTCCGAATGATAGTATTAGTTAGTAGTCCTCACTATTCTATGTAATAGTGTGTTAATAAATGTAATGAGGACTCCTTTTGAGTATGAATACTCTCTAGAAGATAATATTTGTATTCAAACTCACAGTTTATGTTTTGTCGTATTGTACACGACAGTTATATTAGTAAGTTGTATTTGTATTCTGTACTATGTATCTGACGACCCAAGATGGGTGATGTATACCTAATTTTGGGGGCGTCACAGTTGGTATCAGAGCTTAGGGATATGATCCCTGGCTAAGATGTGAGAATAGAACTAGGAGGGGAGAGACGGGGAATTCCTTCACTAGTATGACCTACCTAAGTTTATTTGGTATTTAATTGGTTGGTCAGAGTATATTGATAATATGTGACATGTTAATTAACCTTTGTTTTGTGGCAGTATTTGAAAATGGCAGCTGAAAATGTCAACAATGGAGTGAATGAGACCGTGGCACCTCTAATCACCAACCAGGATAATGTAATATCAGGCGAAGAAGAAATTAGAGATATCTACGTGGTAAGTGAAGAACTAATAGTTGCACCCGAGTTAGTGGCAGAGGTAGCAGCTGAGAGTGAGGAAGAAGAGGAAGCAGAGGAAGAAGAGGAACCTGGGGAGAATTGGTTAGAAGAAGTTTATGATCAAAACTTAGAATTACAAAATCGTGTTCATGAGTTAGAAGAGCAGGCTGAAGAACGGCAGGCGGTCGTGGAGCAAAGAGATGTAACGATTCAAAATTGTATTACCCGATATGTGATGCTCGAACAAAATCACGCTTTGGCACAGTGTAAGATATTATAGTTGGAATCTGAGAATTCAAATATCAAGGATCAGCTGAAAGAAGAAACAACTGAACGAGTGAGAATGAAGGATGCGTGGGTAAAAGCCGCACGACGTGTTGATATTGTAGAAAGAGACGTCCGATCCAAAAAGGCTAAAATAGATGATATACATTTCTCTTTTTGGACAGCAATTGGGAGAACCCAACATCGAGTTTTGAATTACCCTGTACAGAGCGGTCAATCTGAACTCGATATGGATCGAGGATTGATGATTCAGATCATGAATCAGGAGTATGATGAAGCAGTTGAGGGTGGAATATGCCCTATATTAAAGTCAATTCCAACGATAGTGGTGACACCAAATGCTACCCTAGACAAGTCAAAGCCGGGTAGTTCAAAGGAGAGCAGTTGTCATGACTTCCCAACAAGTGAGGAACCCAAATGAAGTTATCGCGGGTAAGCTAATCATAAACCCTTGCGAAGTTTGTACCTTATTCGATACTGGTTCTACCCACTCTTGTATCTCACCTAGTTGTGTTCAACGTTTAAACTTGACTCTTAAAAAAAAAATTTAACTTTTACTTATCTATTGAAACTCTGTTAGGAGGAACCTTCGTTAACTCCACTATTTATAAATCTTGTTTGATTCAAATCGACACTTTCACGTTACCTGTTGATCTTATCTCTTTGAAAATACTTTCCTTTGATGTGATTTTTAGAAACGATTGGTTAACTACTCATCATGCTTTTCGTAAGGTTGTTAGCTTTCATATTCCTAACCAATCTGTTATGCAAATTCAAAGTAACCAAACCACTAAAGTCAATCATTGTCATATCAAGCCATAAATAAAGAGCCCCGATCCTTTCGCTGATGACTTCCTTGTGTGGAATGCACCGAAGCCAGACTTTCTGTAGGCGACGTCGTGAATGACGATGACAAGTTGAGAGGTATCAATGTGACGTGCAATCCAAGTCTTGGATGAGGGTCACAGTTTTGAACGATATTTCTATTGTTAATAAATTTCTTGACGTATTCTTGAAGACTTCTTAGCCTACCCCAGAGCGTTAAATCGAATTTTGTATTGACCCCAGTACAAAAACCATTTCTTAAACCCTCAAATATTTCTTCAACTAAAACGAACGTAACATGCGCCAAAGACGTTGGCTCGAGCTGTTGAAGATTACGACCGTACCATTCAATATCATTGTGGAAGAACGAACGTGGTAGCTGACGTGTTGAGTAGAAGATCGTATGTGTTTACGAGGGCGATGTTGTTAAAACAAAGACTCATTTCGTTTAACTTACAAATGACGAAGATAGAGTTAAAGACTCGAGGGACCCATATGAAGATAACGAATATACGAGTAAAATCGACTTTAATCGATAACGTTAAAGCCGTTCAAGCTACACACCCGGAGCTGATGAATATAAGAAGGTTCAAGAGGGCGTTATTCTAGAAGCAAGAATTGACAAAGGGAGGAAATCTCAACCCTCGATGTAATTGACCCATTTAAAATCCTCGATCGAGTAGGAACTGTGGCTTATAGACTCGTTTTACCGCCAAGCATGTCGTGTGTTCATAACATTTTTTTTTCATGTATCGATGTTACGTAAATATGTGGACGGCCCGAACAACATTATTAATTTAGAACCGGACGAGATAGCGGATGATTTAATGTTTCAGGAAATGAGAACATAGCTGGGGCAAGTCGGGGAACGGAGTGATGGTCCGAATGATAGTATTAGTTAGTAGTCCTCACTATTCTATGTAATAGTGTGTTAATAAATGTAATGAGGACTCCTTTTGAGTATGAATACTCTCTAGAAGATAATATTTGTATTCAAACTCATAGTTTATGTTTTGTCGTATTGTACACGACAGTTGTATTAGTAAGTTGTATTTGTATTCTATACTATGTATCTGACGACCCAAGATGGGTGATGTATACCTAATTTTGGGGGCGTCACAAAAACTTGCAAGCTTTATGGTGCTTTTGATACTTGTGGTTGCAACAATTGTCTCCTTCATTTCATTGACATAGGTGAAAAAAGATGGGGCATCCTCCATAGGAATAAAATCATACTCATAGAGTGGGAGCTGATTTTGGTGTTGTATTTTGGAAAAAGACCCTTGTTTGCACGGCAGTACTTGTCCCCCACATGGAAACAAGTTCTCCAACACGACACAACATACACACACACACACACACACACACACACACACACACACACTAGCGAAGCTGGAATCAGGTTTTCCTTCCTTTAAAATTCTGGACATGATTTCTTCTATTACTAATCTCCATTCTCTTGTTTGACAGGGAAGTGATTACCCATCAGACCTTATGTTAGAGTTAGTGCCCTAGAGGCCAATTATTTGATATAATTTCTTAACAGTTTGATATTATATTTGATTAAATAAATGAATGATTTTATTATGGTTTTATTTACTGCGTTATATAAATGTTAACATAATAAAATTCCTTAGAATAGTGATACAAATTATATAGTTTCAAGTATGTGACTTGAATATGAGATTATATAATTATAATTAGTATCATTTCTCTTAAATGTCCCTAGTCGAGTATCATTGTTGATGGGACAACAATGATGCATTGAGACTAGTATGTGGATTGACTGATGACCAAATCTCATTGGTCATAAATATATGAGATATTAAGTCAATGCATAGGTACGTGTTAGAGAACGATGTACTGGACAGACCCACCATGAGAATTCTATGTGGAGCATTATGCAAAATGTCATTAGTGATTCTCATAGTGACAATGATGTAATGATCCTCTGACCTGAAATCACTATATTACTACACGGGAATTTATGTACTTTGATATCATCAAAGGTCACCTTTAATAGGGTGGACTATAAAGGTGATTATTGGGTACATCATGAATCGTGTGAGGAATATGAGTGATCTAGATGGAATTTAACCCTCCTATATATTAGGGGTGATATCCATTGGTCTCTTGATTGAGTAGGACTATGAAATACATGGCATGCTCAAATAGTGATTTGTTTCATATAGTCTACTCATTGATCAAGAAAACTCAGATTAAATTATGAAGAGTATGACACATTCCATGACTCGAGTTTAATCTAGGATGCCAAGGTTAAAAGGATTAAATTACATTAAAACATTGGTCATAAAAAGGTTGCATCGAATCATCGATCTTATTATTACTTAGGTAGCAGTGATGCATTACTAGATGTCGCTCACTATTTATAATTTTATAATATGATTTTAAAATTATTGTCAACGTAATAATAACCTATAAGGTCACACACATAGAACGTAATTAAAAGAAAATTAATTTAAATTGTCAAAAATTAAATATGTCAATATGATTAATATTATTTAAATTACGAATTTAAATTAATAGGATAATTTATATATATGGGTATATTAATTAAGTAAGACTTAATTAAGATATAATATATATATAAATTCGGATTTTATTTTAATTAAATTATGGTTTTGATTAATTCTGAATTACTGCTATATATATGATATATTAGCGTTTTAGGGAAGTTAATCATAACCTAAAACCCTAGCCGCTCTTAAAGAGAGACTAGAGAGAAACAGTTTTAAAAATCTTTATCCTTGGTGGCTAGTATCGCAATTCCTTTTACTGCAGATCGTACGATGATTCGCGGAGCGTTTATGTGGATACCGTACAGGTGCGGTTCGTTTGGATTGCGCTAAAGATTCGATCGCATCAATTTCACCTTCAATAATCGGTATAAATTTCTAAAACTGAATTAATATGATTTTCGCATGGATCCTGTTTTAGGATTTCGAAATTGCTTTGAAAATTTGTTTTATTTCCGCTGTGTTTTTATGCCGAAATCCTTACACCTTATGCCACCTCAACCATTCAACAGCTGTACAATAATGTACACGAGTGGTGCCAGTAGAGAACCAAAAGGTGTTATACATAAGAGGAATTGATCTCTTCCTGGAACAAATTGAAGACAAGGTAAACACAATGCCTGAGTTACTGATTGGTGTGTCAATAATCCAGAGTATTCCATTTACTTATTTAAGATACCTATTGCTAACGCTCTGAGATTTCTATCTATTTCAATCATGATATTCTTTTATAGTTCTATCATGTTTGCTTTATTTTGGTGCATGGTAGTGTGTGATTCCCTTTATATGATTCAAATATTTTTTCTGGTTATGTAAGCTTTTCTATTACTGTTGTCTTTCTTTTCTCTTCCAGTTCTGGTATTTAAAAATTTCGAGTTTGACAGATGACAGTGGACGATATCTATATCTCTTTCCTTCCTCTTGCTCATATTCTTGATCGCATGATTGAAGAATATTTTTTCCATAAGGGTGCTTCTGTTGGCTTCTATCATGGGGTAAGCTGCTGGAATTCAAGTATTTTATTAATTTATTCATTTTTTTCCCATTGGGTCTAAAGATAAAAGGGAAATCTAGAAGCTCGTATTGCAGCTGAATTTCAGTATTGAGAAGGAAGATGGGGGCATAAATGTGTGTCAAGGAATTGTCCATCCTACTCTATCCGTCATGATTTTTTTCTAACTACTGAATTTTCATTTTTCTTTTTTCTACTTTTAACCTCTTACACTGCTTTCAACCTCTTTATGTGTCCTCTTGAAATTTATGGGCAGATAACACGCTTATAGGTTATAATTTAAATATAGTATTTTTTCCAGAATTATTCTTTAGGATTTAGAGTTATGTTTGATAAGAAAATTTTAAATTTATGATGTCTAATGTACGGTCTTATTGTCTTAAAACTTGTGTTGGTTGTATTGTTTTGAAGTGGACACGCAAAATGTGATATAGTCCTTGTATTAGTACTATGTCAAACCTATTTTTCTAGGTACCTTACTTTGCTGATGCTTTAATGGATACAAAAATTGGTGCGGAAGGGCGTAAGGATCTTCTTTCTGGCACCATCGGCATACATTATGGGCATGTCTTGATCCATTTCAAGGTTAAATAGGGTCAATAAAAACCTGAGAAAAGTTTGTTATAAACATGCAATTCAATAAAAATGATGAAATGAGAGTGTTCTACAGGGGCACGCTGAGAGGCTCAAACAATGGGTATCCATGGGGATCGGCTTACTTATCGTGGCAACTGTTCTTCATTTTATCGATGGTGAGCACTCTTTTTAAATCTTATAAAGTACACAGTCCTTGGAGTTGAGTATTTTTCCACTGGTTTGAAATTTGCAGCAATTCCTATCAACAAGTAACTCTACAGCTTTAGCTATGTTTGTTTCACAGTTGGTGCTGCTGGAGTTGTATTTTCTGCCTTTTATGTACTGGTAAGTAACATTATAGCATGGTAATTTCTGTTACAAAGTAACTTATAGCCGATGCTGCTGGAGTTGTAATTTCTATTACAAAGTAACTTCAAACATGTTCCTCTTTTTTGGAGGTTCTTTCAAGTTAGACATGTTTGTAATTTCATTCATTAGTTATTAGCTAAGATCAGTTTCTAGGACCAGATCAGTTATAAGTCTACTAGTTTGTCTGATAAAAAGGGTGCTACTTTGTAATGTAGCATCGAATCCGCCTCGTATTTTATTATAGTTCTGATTAATACTAATAAGGTTATTAGACTTAACTTAATATCCTTTTGAAAATTCAGTCATCATTGATGGGGACAGAAGTTAGTGACCTTGATCTGATCAATATCAAAGACCTTTGTGATCAAGTTCTATCTCTTTCAGAGTACAGAGCTCAACTTTATGATTATTTAAAGAGCAGGATGAACACCATTGCTCCAAATCTTACTGCTCTTGTTAGAGAACTTGTTGGTGCTTGCCTCATTGCCCATGGGGGAAGTTTACTGAATCTTGCAAAATGTGACGCCCCCAAAATTAGGTATACATCACCCATCTTGGGTCGTCAGATACATGGTACAGAATACAAATACAACTTACTAATACAACTGTCGTGTACAATACGACAAAACATAACTGTGAGTTTGAATACAATTATTGTCTACTAAAAACTATACAAACTAAAAAGGAGTCATCATTATAATTGTTGTCACACTATTTAATAGAATAGTGAGGACTACTAATACTATCATCTGGTCCATCACTCCGTTCCCCGACTTGTTCCAGCTATATTCTGATTTTCTGAAGAGAACAGTGAAAGAAAGGGTGAGCTCAACTAGCCCAGTAAGAAATATTATGACTAAGATAATGCAGAATAAATTATCATTAGCCTTCAACAGTGTTAAACTGATAAAATATAACGAACATCAAGTTTAACTGCAGCGGAATAAGCAATCCATTAAAAGAGTCAAGTAGAGAATAAAATCTACTATCTTCTATGATTTAAAAGGTTTTTCAACACTGTTATCGCTGGGACTCAGCTTAATAAAATAATCCACATCATCGAATCACCCCTGCACTACGGCCAAGGATATTCATGTATTCATTAATGGTCATGATCATGCCAACAACTGTCCATCAATGCACTACGAGCCAATGAGAACTTTTACCACATCATTTATAACATTACGATCATGATTATACCGAATAATCCCTGGTCATAATCATACCAAGTCCATCTATGCACTACAGGCCACAGATAACTTTCAACATTTTATAAACATGAGGATGATGACAATGATATAAGAATTCAATAAAACAAGTTCAAGAATAAATTTATCAAAGAATTAACAACGTCCAAATTGTCAACATGATACTGCTTTGTGGAGTAAAATTCAAGAATGATTAGAATAACATTTTCATGAAAAGATACTGGATGAAACGTAATTATCAAGGATATTCCACTAATTTCATGGAGTATAGAAGTTAAAACTTAACCAACTGAGTATAATAAAGAATAGAATAACAAAAGAAATCACCCGGCATGCGATAGACCGCACAGACATGTTATTCTAACAGAATAATAAATAATGGAACCAGGACCGGCATAAACGCACAGACAGGATATTCCGACAGAATAATAAATAATGGAACCAATGGAACCAGGTCCGGCGTAAACGCACTGACAAGATATTCCGACAGAATAATAAATAATAGAACTAGGTCCGGTGTAAAACACACAGACAGGATGTTCCAACAGAATAATAATAAAAACGGAACCAGGTCCGGTGTAAAACACACAGACAGGATGTTCCAACAGAATAATAGAAGAATGTCACCAAGTATAGGGTTGACCGCGTATACAGGTTATTCCAACAGAATAATAAGAAATGGAATAACAAAAGTTCTCTTCATGAATAAGAAAGAATAACACCCCTTACCGTTAAGAAGAACTGAAGTAAGGAAGTAGTTAAGTAGTAGAATACTTTTCTTCTCTCTCTCTATAGTTTCTCTCTATAGTTTCTCTCTCTAGAGTTCAGTGAATTCGTAAGAAATAATGAAGAAATGAGCTGCTATTTATAGAAAAATGGAATGCATAGTAACTAATCCATGAACGGTCCAGATTGATTACTTTAATCTGACGGTCCATATTTAAAGAAATTGTTTTTAAATAAAATATAATATATTCTATTTATAGAATAACTTTAATAAAGTATTCTGTTTTATATAAAAAGATGTTTCTGTTTTATTACGTTAATAATACGAATAAAACAAAACTTCATTGTCGCTAAATAATTCATATTATTAACTTACAATAATTGAATCAAACTGAGTGACTTCTCACATAAGCATTAATAATCAATACCGTGTGCTACTATGCAACCACACGTATTACTGTACTTTTACTACCGAGTAGTTCAACAGTATCAATGGTAAAACTTCCGCCGTTATTTTGAATAAAATATTTTGTCGTTTTCTCAATCCGACAATAATTCCGTTGTGGGGTCCACCAATGATTGTGCCGTTGTACGAATATTCTCTGTTAAAACGAATATTCCCCGACCAATCGAATATTATATAACAACTTGCGTACTTTACAAAATTTATAAATATTACCCACAACTATAACATTATATCAAATTAACTCCATAATATTCAAAAATGATATTTATAGAAAATTCATCTTTATTTATAAAAGTTGGGGTCTTACACAAAACAGCTAGTTTGGTTTATTTTATGGATGTAATCAAATTCACAATTCAATATATTAGTAATTTATATTGAAAAGTGAATTTGAGATGCATATATGGATAGTTTGGTATATATTTTGTGGATGTAGTAATTTAAAACTGTAAACGAATTGTATTATTGGGATGTATTTTGAATGGTTGATACATTTTGGCTTTAAATTTAAATGAGAATTTAGACCTTTTTTAGCTATATATCATGACATTAGCAGATTGCAGGTGCACTGGTAATATTGGTGAACCATAACTTTTTTTTCTTTTTTTTTCAAGTCAATCTACAACATTTTAAAAACTTTGTATAATGCGTCTAAACGTTGTCTGATATATTAAACTACAACATTTTCAACCAGAAAACACTGTGGAAGCATACCATCTACAACGTTTTCAAGCATCTACTAATTTATGAAAAACAAATCTACAACATTTTTTTTAAAACGTTGTATAATGTGTCTAACTACAACGTTTTAAAAATGTTGTATAAGGGTGTCAAATAGATAGCACCCTTAACCACGACGTTTTTCTGATTGAAACCACAACGTTTTTTACGGGTTATCTATTTACTATTCTGTAGTAGTGATGGTAGACCACATAATGGAATAACTCTCGGATATAGAAAGTGACAGAAATAACCTTTTTATAAAAATAACGACAAAACTTTTACCGTTAACTGTTAAAATACCCGGTGATAAAAGTACAGTAATACGCGTGGTTGCACAGTAGCACACGGTATTTCACAGTATCTCTGATTATTGTTGATTCTTACGTAAGAAGTCACTCATTTTCATTCAATAATTTTCACAGTAACTGTTGCATAGTATCTCATATTATTGATTCAATTATTGCCACAGTATCATCTGCATAATATTTTATATTATTAAATTAATAATTGACGTGACACAATTATTCATATTATTAGTTAGCATTATTGGCAATGTCTAGAAAATTCTGTCGAGGAAAGGGGTTAGGTTATATAATTACGTGCCAGTAAGGATAAATCTTTATCGGAAAGCCCCCTCTTTCCTGGGAATGATCTGGTTATTAATATTGTGAGCTTGTAATATTAATTATTAATAATTATTATGTGGATATTGGTTCAATTTTTGTGACGCCCCCAAAATAGGTATACATCACCCATTCTGAGTCGCCAAATACATGGTACAGAAATCAAATACAAACTTCATTTATACAATACGACAAAACGTAGCTGAGACTTCATAAGCTTCTTAATCAAAAAAGCTTTATTTTGCGTCATCTTCCTTTCATACATGGACTCCAATTTCTGCCAGAGAGCATAAGCTTTAGTTTCTGTGGCAACATGATGAAACACATTTTGATCAATCCTATGACGCCCCCAAAATAGGTATACAGAACCCATTCTGAGTCGCCGAATACAAGGTACATAATTTAAATACAAACTTCCTTATACAATATGACAAAAACGTAGCTGAGAGTTTTAACACGAATATTGTCTCGTAGAATATATCTAAACTCAAATGGAGTCCTCATTACAATTATTATCACACTATTTTATAAAATAGTGAGGACTACTACAGCCACCATCTCGGACCGTCACTCCATTCTCCGACTAGTCCCGGCTACGTTCTCATTTCCTGAAGAGAACAATGAAAGTAAAAGGGTGAGTTCAACTAGCCCAGTAAGAAATATTATGACTAAGATAATGCAGAATAAATTATTGTTAGCCTTCAACAGTGTTAAACTGATAAAATACAATAGAGAACAAGTTTAACTGCAGTGGAACAAACAATCCATTAGAAGAGTTAAGTAGAACATGAAATCTACTATCTTCTATGATTTAAGAGTTTATCATCAATTTTATCGATGTGACTCAGCTCAATAAATTAATCCACATCACTGAATTATCCATGCACTACGGGCCAAGGATATTCGTGTTATCACCAATGGTCATGATCGTGCCAACAACTGTCCATCAATGCACTACGGACCAATGAGGACTTTTACCACATCATTTGTAACATTACAGGTTATGATTATACCGAATAATCCCTAGTCATAATCATACTAATAAACAGTCCATCTATGCACTACGGACCAAAGATGACTTTCATCACAATATAAGCATGAGGATGATGACAACGATATAAGAATTCAATTAAATGAGAGCAAGGATAAATTTTAAAGATTTATAATTCAATTTATCCAGAGTTCAAGAAAGTCCAAATTGTCAACATGATACTACTTTGTGGAGTAAAATTCAAGAATAATATTGTATCAAAAATAATTTGGACAGAAAAGAAATTAATTTTTGTCATGATTAGTACCCCGGGTGAAAAGTACCCGAGTGAATAGTATCCCGACATGAAAAGATTAAAAATTATCAAGAATGCTAAGAATAATATTTCCATGAAAAGATATTAGATAAAGCGCAAATTTCAAGGATATTTTACTAATTTCAAGGAGTATAGAAGCGATACTTAACAAAATAAATGTAGAATTTGGAATCTGAAACGAAATAATATTACTTACATATACTACAAAGTATGGAAGAAAATATTATTTCTTATGAATATTGAACAAAAATAATATCTCTTACCTTAAAAGGAAAGTACTTCTGACTGGTAGGGCGGAGATATTCTTGAAGAAAACTTATACTGTTTTCTACGCTCAAAGCTTCCTTAAACTCAAAAGAAATATGCTCAATATTATAGAAGAAGAATTCTCTAATTCTGGTGTGATTTTTAATTTTAAACTAAGCATCTTATTTATAGGAGAATGGCAGGGTACTATTTAGAAATTTTAATCACGAGTGAACAGTCGCTCGATTCATGGGCGCACCGGCGAAGAAAATTTTGATTTTACTATTCATTACTATGTAATAAAATATTCTAATAAAACTAAAACTTTAAATAAAATATAATATATTCTATTTTTCATAAAAAAACAAACCTAAATATATATATATATATATATATATATATATATATATAGTAACATATTTTGTAACCTTTTACAGATTATTTTAAAAAATGAGCAAATGGGGTCCATATAATAAGCAAAATTTACAATAAATACTTCATAAAATACTCATTTATTTAACTCAATTCACTTGGCTTCACTAAACACATTTCTGAATAATAATTATTCATCATTAATATTATAACTTACAATATTAACAACTAGATCATTCCCAGGAAAGATGGGACTTTCCGATAAGGATTTCTCCTTATTGGCGCACAATTAGGTGACCAAAACCCTTTTCTCGACAGAACTTTCTAAACATTGTCAATAATACAAATAATAATATGAATAACTTTGTCGTCTCAATTATTGATTTAATAATATAAAATATTGTGACAATAATTGAGTATAACTGAGTGACTTCTCACGTAAGTATCAATAATCAATATCGTGTGCTACTATGCAACCACACGTATTACTGTACTTTTCTCACCGGGTATTTCAACAGTTAATGGTAAAACTTTCACCGTTATTTTTATAAAAAATTATTTCTGTCATTTTTTAACTCTGACAATAATTTCGTTGTGGGGTCCACCAATGATTGTGCTATCGTACGAATATTTCCTGATAAAACGAATATTCCCCGATCAATCGAATCTTTTATAACAACTTGCTTACTTTGCAAAATTTTAAAATATTACCCACAACTATAACGTTATAACAAATTCACACCTTAATATTCAAAAATGATATGTAGAGAAAAATTTATCCTTATTAATAAAAGTTGGGGTCTTACAATTTTGATAGAAATGAAGAAATTTAGCATGAAATATTTGTTGAAAGTTTGACATATTTTTCTATGGAATCACAATTATCTTCTCCAATAAAATATTCATTAGAATTATTATTATAATATATTATAATTATTTAAATAATAAATTTATTATAATGTATATATATATATGTGTGTGTGTGTGTGTGTGTGTGTGTGTGATAAAAAGGGACGGATGTGAGTAAATTATATTTGAATGCTTTGTATTCTTTTCTTTTCTAAGTTGGTGGGCGGAAGAAAATTCTCCTGCAATCCTTTATTTTCCAAATAGTGTGGGCCTCACCAATTGAGAATTGAGAAGTTAAACAGAGAAAGTGAGAGGTTAGGCAGAGAAAGGAGAATTAGGCGGAGAAAGAAAGAAAAAATTAGGCAGGAAATTTTAATTTTTCTCCCTCCATTGCACTATAAAAGGAGAGGCAGCCTCCTTCATAAACACACCAAAAATCTCAAGCTTTCCTACTATAATATTGTGAATATTTCTTTTGTGAGACCCTAAATTTTATGAATAAAAATTTAATTTTCTCAAAATATTTTTTTTTAATATTATAGTATGGATTTGAGATAGTGCTATAGTTGTGGGTAGTATTTATAAATTTTGCAAAGTATGCAAGTTGTTATATAATATTCGTTTGGTCAGAGAATATTCTTTTTGTCGGGTAATATCCGTACGACGACATAATCATTGGTGGACCCCACAATGAAAGTATTGTCGTAGTTAGAAAACGACAGAATTATCTTTTTATAAAAATAACGACGAAAGTGTTACCGTTAAAACTGTTGAACTACTCGGTAGTAAAAGTACAGTAATACGCGTGGTTGCATAGTAGCACATGGTATTGATTATTGATGCTTACGTAAGAAGTCACTCAGTTATACTCAATTATTGCTACAGTAATTGTTGCATCATATCTCTCATATTATTGATTCAATTATTGTCACAGTAGCATCTGTATAATATATTATGTTATTAAATCAATAATTGAGACGGCAAAGTTATTCATATTATTATTTGCAATATTAACGATGTCTAGAAGTTCTGCCAAGGAGAGGTTTGGTCACCTAATTGCACGCCAACAGGGAGAAATCCTTATTGGAAAGCCCCCTCTTTCTTGGGAACGACCTGATCGATTAATATTGTGAATTATAATAAAGGTGATAAGTTTTGTTTTATTATTATTATAAATGTAATAAAACAAATTTTTTTTTATATTAAACAGAATACTTTTATAAAGTTATTTATTTTATTAGACTATAAATATAATATATGATATTCTATTATGCATAGTATTTGCATAGTGTCTGCATAGTAAAATCTTTTTATATAAAACAGAATACTTTTATAAAGTTATTTATTTTATTAAACTATAAATAGAATATATAATATTTTATTATGCATAGTATTTGCATAGTATTTGCATAGTAAAATCTTTTTATATAAAACAGAATACTTTTATAAAGTTATTCGTTTTATTAGATTATAAATAGAATATATTATATTTTATTAAAAAGATTTTGTTTTATTAGAATATTTTATTAATACTGCATAGTAAATCAATATGGACCGTCCGTTTAAAAGTAAATCAATCTGGACTATTCATGAATTAGTTACTATTCAGTCCATTCTCCTATAAATAGAAGCTCATTCCTTCATTATTTCTTACGAATTCACTGAAACTCTAGAGAGAGAAACTATAGAGAGAAAGAAGAAAAGTATTCTGCTGCTTCACTATTCCTATATCCAGTTTCTTCTAAGGTAAGGGGTATTATTTCTTTCATATTCATGAAGAGAACTTCTGTTATTCCATTCTTTATTATTATATTGGAATAACCTGTATACGTGGACTACCCTATACTTGGTGAAATTCTTCTGTTATTCCATTCTTTATTATTATGTTAGAATAACCTGTATATGCGAAGTACCGCATACATGGTGAAATTCTTCTGTTATTCCATTCCTTATTATTCTGTCGGAATAACCTGTATATGTGAAGTACCGCATACATGGTGCATTCTGGATTTATTCCATTCTTTATTATTCTGTTGGAATATCATGTCTGTGAGTTTACGCATGACCTGGTTCCATTCTTTGTTTTTATGTTGGAACATCATGTCTGTGCGGTTTACGCATGACCTGGTTCCTTTCTTTATTATTCTGTTAGAACATCCTGTCTGTGCAGTTTACGCATGACCTAGTTCCATTCTTTATTATTCTATTGGAATAACCTGTCTGTGCGGTCTATTGCATGCATGGTGATTTCTTCTGTTATTCCATTCTTTATTATTCTGTTGGAATAATCTGTCTATGTGGATTATCACATGCGTGGTGAATGATCCTTTGTATTTATTTTTTATTAAATTGTGGAAATGATCTGTCTAAGTGGATTACCGCATGGCGGACGAAAATTCATTTGCAGTTTCATATATTCTCTTATACTCAGTTGATTAAAGCTTTGACTTCTATACTCCATGAAATTAGTGGAATATCATTGATATTTGCGCTTCATCCAGTATCTTTTCGTAGAAATATTCTTCTGAGCATTCTTGAATTTTACTCCACAAAGAAGTATCATGTTGACAATTTGGACGTTATTGGTTCCTCGATAAATTAATTTTTGAACTTGTTTTATTGAATTCTTATATCATTGTCATCATCCTCATGTTTATATTATATTGAAAGTCATCTGTGGCCTGTAGTGCATAGATGGACTTGGTATGATTATGACCAGGGATTAATCGGTATAATTATGACCGTAATATTACAAATGATGTGGTAAAAGTCCTCATTGGCCCGTAGTGCATTGATGGACAGTTGTTGGCATGATCATGACCATTGATGAATACACGAATATCCTTGGCCCGTAGTGCATGAATAATTTGTGGTTGTGATACTAATGAATATCCTTGGCCGTAGTGCAGGGATGATGTGGATTATTTATTAAGCTGAGTCCCAGCGATAAAAATGATGAAAAACCTTTTAAATCATAAAAGATACTAGATTTTATTCTCTACTTTACTCTTTTAATGGATTGTTTGTTCCGCTGCAGTTAAACTTGATGTTTGTTATATTGTATCAGTTTAACACTGTTAAAGTCTAACGATAATTTATTCTGCATTATCGTAGTCATAATATTTTTTACTGGGCTAGTTGAGCTCACCCTTTTACTTTTATTGTTCTCTTCAGGAAATGAGAACGTAGCAGGGACTAGTCGGGGAACAGAGTGATGGTCCAGATGATAACATTAGTAGTCCTCACTATTCTATGAAATAGTGTGATAATAAATGTATTGAGGACTTATTTTGAGTTTGAATACTGTCTAGAAGATAATATTTGTATTAAAACTCACAGCTCATGTTGTATATTTAAGATTATATTTGTATTCTGTTTCATATATTTGGCAACTCAGAATAGGTGATGTATACCTATTTTGGGGGCGTCACATCTTTTGAGTATAAAAATACTTTGAGTGTGGCTTTTTGTATAAGATTTTCTCAAGATAATATTCGACATTCCAATCAAATCTAGTTTCCACTAAAGTAAAGGATATTATTTTATTTCAATACTCGTAAGAAATATTATTTTCTTTCATACTCCATATTATGTAAGGGATATTATTTCATATTCCTAAATTTAAATTTACTATGGTAATATTGCTTCTATAATTCCTGAAATGATTAGAAATTACTTAAGTTTTGCGCTTCATCTAATATCATTTCAATAGAATATTGGTCTGAACTTTCTTATTAAATTTTAATCTTTTCATATTGGGGTACTATTCATACGATAATATTCATGGGAACTATTCACAACATAATTTAATTTTCTTTTTTGTTCAAATTATTTTTGATATATGAAGATCATTCTTGAATTTTACTCGACAAATGGTTATCATGTTGACAATTTGGATATTTTTGAACTCTGGATAAATTGACTTATAAATATCTAATATTTATCCTTTATCTCACTTGATTGAATCTTTATATCATTGTCATCATTCTCATGCTTATATTGTGTTGAAAGCCATTTTTGGCACGTAGTGCAAAGATAAATTGTTGATTGTTATGATTATGACAAGGAATTGTGTATTGGTATTGTAAAACTCCAATTTTTATGAATAAAGATGAATTTTTTTCTCTAAATATCATTTTGAATATTATGGTGTAGATTTGATATAATGTTATAGTTGTGGGTAATATTTATAAATTTGTAAAGTAAACAAGTTGTCATAAAATATTGGTCAGAAAATATTTGTTTTATCAGGGAATATTCGTACGACGGCACAATCATTGGTGGACCCCACAATGAAATTACTATCGGAGTTAGAAAACGACAGAAATATCTTTTTATAAAAATAAAGGCGAAAGTTTTACCGTCAACTGTTGAAATACCCTGTGATAAAAGTACAGTAATACACGTGGTTGCATAATAGCACACGGTATTGTAAAGTATCGTTGATTATTGATGCTTACGTGAGAAGTCACTCAGTTTATTTCAATTATTGTCACAACAATTGCTGCATAGTATCTCACGTTATTGATTTAATTATTTTCATAATATTTTATATCATTAAATCAATAATTGAGATGACAAAGTTATTCATATTATTATTTGCATTATTATCGATTTTTAGAAAGTTCTGTCAAGGAAAGGGGTTTAGTCACCTAATTGCACGCCAATAAGGAGAAATCTTATCGAAAAACCCCTTCTTTCCTGGAAATGATCTGGTTGTTAATATTGTGAGTTATTATATTAATGATGAATGTTATTCAAAATGTGTTTTGTGAAGTCAAGTGAATTTAGATAAATAAATAGGATTTTTATGAAGTATTTGTTATAAATTTTGCTTATTATATGGACCCCCACTTACTCAGTTTTTAAAATAATCGGTAGAAAGTAATAAAGTATATATATATATATATATATATATATATATATAAATATTATATTTTATTTAAAATTTTCGTTTTATTAGAATATTTTATTGCACAGTAATGAATAGTGAAAATCAAAATTTTAGACAAATTCGGTGCTCATGATTTTCTTCTGTTCACCCGTGAGAAAAAAATTCTAAATAGTATCCTTACATTCTCCTATAAATAGGTTGTTTAGTTTAGAATTGAAAATCACACTAGAATTAGAGAATTCTTCTTCTATTATATTGAGAGTATTTCTTTAGAGTTTAAGGAAGTTTTGAGTGCAGAAAATAGTGTAAATTTTTTTCAAGAATATCCCCGCACTACCAGTCAGAAAAACTCTCCTTTTAAGGTAAGGGATATTATTTTTGTTCAATATTCATAAGAAATAATATTTTCTTCCATACTCTATAGTATGTAAGTAATATAATTTCGTTTCAGATTCCGAATTCTACACTCATTTTATTAAAGTATTGCTTCTAAACTCCTTGAAATTAGTAGAATATCCTTGAAATTTGCGTTTCATCTAGTATCATTTCACAAGGATATTTTTCTGAACATTCTCGTTAAATTTTGATCTTTTCTTATCGAGATACTATTCATGGGATACTATTCACGGAGTACTATTCACTAGGGTACTATTCACCTGGGGTACTATTCATGACAAAAATTGATTTCTTTTCTGTCCAAATTATTTTCGAAATATTATTCTTGAATTTTACTCCACAAAGCAGTTGTCATATTGAAAATTTAGACATTTTTAAACTCTGGATAAATTAAAAATCTTTAATATTTATCATTGATTTCGTTTGATTAATGCTTATATCATTGTCATCATCCGCATACTTATATTGTGATAAAAGTCATCTTTGGCCCGTAATGCATAAATAAACTGTTAATTGGTATGATTATGACCATGTATCGGTATAATCATGACCTGTAGTGTTACAAATAATGTAGTAAAAAGTATCATTGGCCCGTAGTGCATTGATGGACGGTTGTTGGCATGATCATGACCATTGGTGATAATAACGAATATCCTTGGCCCGTAGTGCATGGATGATTCGTAGATGTGATAATAATGAATATCCTTGGCCCGTAGTGCATGGATGATTCGTGGATGTGATAATAATGAATATTCAGTGATGTAGATTATTTATTGAACTGCGTCTCAGTGATAAAATTGATGATAAATTTTTAAATCATAGAAGATAGTAGATATTATGATCTACTTGACTCTTTTAATGGATTGTTTGTTCCGCTGCAGTTAAACTTATTGTCTATTGTATTCTATCCATTTAACACTGTTGAAGGCTAACGATAAATTATTATGCATCATCTTAGTCATAATATTCTTTACTGGGCTAGTTGAGCTCACCCTTTGCTTTCACTGTTCTCTTCAGAAAATGAGAATATAGCTGGGACTAGTCGGGGAATGGAGTGACGGTCCAGATGGTTGCTTTAGTAGTTCTCACTATTCTATGAAATAGTGTAATAATATTTGTAATAAGGATTTCATTTGTGTTTGTATATTGTCTAGGAGACAATATTCATGTTAAAACTCTCAGCTTATACTACACGACAGTTGTATAATTAAGTTTATATTTGTATCATGTACCATAAATTTGGCGACTCAGAATGAGTGATGTATACCTATTTTGGAGGCGTCACAGGTATAATCATAACATTTAATGTTACAGATAAGGTTTTTGGTGCAAGTCCTCTTTGGCCCGTTGTGCATAGATGGACAGGTGTTTGGCATTAGGGCTGAGCAAGTAACCAAATTGGAACCGAAACCGCACTAAAAACCGCACGAACCGCACCAATTAAAATCACACCAACGGTTCCGGCGTATGTGGCTGTTTTAGGTGGGTTGAATAACCAAATTTACGGTTCCGGTTTGGTTACTAGCTAAAACCGCACACATAAAATCGAAACCGCACCATGTGTGTGCATGTATGTATTATCTTTAGTAAATTCTAAAGTTACTTTTCATTTGACCACGCTCAGAGAAAATCCCAATCTTGCATTATCATTTTTTCACCAATTGAAAGAAGATGGTTAGAGGTTATAGCGTCAAAAATTAAGTATTTGGGTTTTGAAATTTCGGATTTGTTTGATGCGTTACTGGAGGGGCTTATAGCTGAGGGGCAAAATTCATTAGTTCGAGCACTTGATGCATTGGTTAAAGCCTATACTATAGTAGTAATAGTCTAATAGATTATTTTTCAAATTAGGTACAGTTAAGATTATATTATATAAGTCCTCCCTGCAATATATAAGATAGAATTTCATTCTATCTCTAGTATATACTTTTAATTTTGGGAGAACTAGATAAGCCTTCTAACTTGTTATCGAATATATGGTCTCCATTGTTTTATATAGCGTATGTTTTAGTTTTAAAGCATCATTCCTTTATTATAAATTAAAACTATTTTATGTGTCTCATTGTTCTATGATTTGATGATGAATTTGACATGTTTTGCAGAATGAGCTTTTTTTTCATACTTGATATAATTCTCATTGCCGACTTTGTCACTAAGTTAATTACTCGATGTGAGCTATGTGTTAAATTCTATTGAAGGCTTAGACCATTTTGTTGTTTCAATTGGTTTTGAAACCGAAACCGCACCACACAGTTTAAAACCGTACCACACCAGTCACAAGCAGTTTCGTGTGCGGTTTTAGATTTGTCAAACCGTACCTAAGCAGTTTTGGGTGCGGTTTGGACTTCAAACCGCACCATGCTCACCCCTATTTGGCATGATCATGACCACTGGTGATACAAATAAATATCCTTGGCCCGTAGTGCATGGATAATTCGTTGATGTAAAATATTTATAGATTGGTGTTACAGGGATAAAATATTGATGATAGACTTTTAAATCATAGAAGATAGTAGACATCATGCTCTACTTGACTCTTCTAATGGATTGCTATTTCCGCTGCAGTTGTTGATCTAAAAATTGTTGTCTATTGTATTCTATCAGATTTTTCTCTGTTGAGAACTAAGGATAATTTATTCTAAATTATCTTAGTTGTGACACCCCCAAAATTAGGTATACATCACCCATCTTGGGTCGTCAGATACATGGTACATAATACAAATACAACTGTCGTGTACAATACGACAAAGCATAACTGTGAGTTTGAATACAATTATTGTCTACTAGAGACTATACAAACTCAAAAGGAGTCCTCATTACAATTATTGTCACACTATTTAACAGAATAGTGAGGACTACTAATACTATCATCTGGTCCATCACTCCGTTCTCCGACTCATCCCAGCAATATTCTCATTTCCTGAAGAGAACAGTGAAAGAAAGGGTGAGATTAACTAGCCCAGTAAGAAATATTTTAACTAAGATAATGCAGAATAAATTATCATTAGCCTTCAACAGTGTTAAACTGATAAAATATAACGAACATCAAGTTTAACTGCAACGGAACAAGCAATCCATTAAAAGAGTCAAGTAGAAAATAAAATCTACTATCTTCTATGATTTAAAAGGTTTTTCAACACTGTTATCGTTGGGACTCAGGTTAATAAAATAATCCACGTCATCGAATCACCCCTGCACTACGGCCAAGGATATTCGTGTATTCATTAATGGTCATGATCATGCCAACAACTGTCCATCAATGCACTACGGGCCAATGAGGACTTTTACCACATCATTTGTAACATTACGGTCATGATTATACCGAATAATCCCTGGTCATAATCATACCAAGTCCATCTATGCACTACAGGCCACAGATGACTTTCAACATTTTATAAACATGAGGATGATGACAATGATATAAGAATTCAATAAAACAAGTTCAAGAATTAATTTATCCAAGAATTAACAACGTCCCAATTGTCAACATGATACTGCTTTGTGGAGTAAAATTCAAGAATGCTTAGAAGAATATTTTCATGAAAAGATACTGGATGAAACGCAATTATCAAGGATATTCCACAAATTTCATGGAGTATAGAAGTCAAAACTTAACCAACTGAGTATAATAAAGAATGGAATAACAAAAAAAATCACCATGCATGCGATAGACCGCACAGACAGGTTATTCCAACAGAATAATAAATAATGGAACCAGGTCCGGCGTAAAACGCACAGACAGGATATTCTAACAGAATAATAATAAAGACGGAACCAGGTCCGGTGTAAAACACACAGACAGGATGTTCCAACAGAATAATAATAAAGACGGAACCAGGTCCGGTGTAAAACACACAGACAGGATGTTCCAACAGAATAATAATAAAGACGGAACCAGGTCCGGTGTAAAACACACAGACAGGATGTTCCAACAGAATAATAGAAGAATGTCACCAAGTATAGGGTAGACCGCGTATACAGGTTATTCCAACAGAATAATAAGAAATGGAATAACAACAGTTCTCTTCATGAATAAGAAAGAATAACACCCCTTACCGTTTTAAAGAAGAACTGAAATAAGGAAGTAGTTAAGTAGCAGAATACTTTTCTTCTCTCTCTAAAGTTTCTCTCTCTACAGTTCAGTGAATTCGTAAGAAATAATGAAGGAATGAGCTGCTATTTATAGAAAAATAGAATTCATAGTAACTAATCCATGAACGGTCCAGATTGATTACTTTAATCTGACGGTCCATATTTAAAGAAAAATCTTTTAAATAAAATATAATATATTTTATTTATAGAATAACTTTAATAAAGTATTCTGTTTTATATAAAAAGATGTTTCTGTTTTATTACGTTAATAATACGAATAAAACAAAACTTCATTATCGCTAAATAATTCATATTATTAACTGACAATAATTGAATCAAACTGAGTGACTTCTCACATAAGCATTAATAATCAATACCGTGTGCTACTATGCAACCACACGTATTACTGTACTTTTACTACCGAGTAGTTCAACAGTATCAATGGTAAAACTTCCGCCGTTATTTTTAATAAAATATTTTTGTCGTTTTCTCAATCCGACAATAATTCTGTTGTGGGGTCCACCAATGATTGTGCCGTTGTACGAATATTCCCTGTTAAAACGAATATTCCCCGACCAATCGAATATTATATAACAACTTGCGTACTTTGCAAAATTTATAAATATTACCCACAACTATAACATTATATCAAATTAACTCCATAATATTCAAAAATGATATTTATAAAAAATTCATCTTTATTTATAAAAGTTGGGGTCTTACAACCTCCCCTTCTTATGAAATTTCGCCCTCGAAATTAGGGTACGTACCTGGTATGTCGAAGAGGTAAGGATACCTTGATTTCATTTCAGATTCTAACTCCCAAGTCATTTTCTCAACATCGTGATTTCTCCACAAAACTTTGACTTGAGGTATAACCTTGGAGCGTAGAATATGTTCCTTCTTATCCAAGATTTGAACAGGAACTTCTTCATACGTCAAATCCTCCGCTATTTCGTCCGGTTCTAACTCAATAATGTGGTTCGGGTCTTCCACATATTTACGTAACATGGATATGTGAAAAACGTTATGAACACGAGACATACTTGGCGGTAAAGCGAGTCTATAAGCCACAGTTCCTACTCGATCGAGGATTAAAAATGGACCGATGAATCGAGGATTGAGCTTTTCTCTCTTTCCAAATCTCGTAACTCCTTTCCATGGAGCAACACGTAAGAACACATGATCTCCTATATCAAATTCCACGTCCTTTCGATGAAGATCAGCATAACTCTTTTGTCGATCTTGTGAGGTTTTTATACGTTGTCGGATCGTTTGAATCTTTTCTGTAGTCATACGTACCAACTCCGGTCCCAACAACGTTGCTTCACCCACCTCATCCCAGCATACTGGAGAACGACATTTTCTTCCATACAATGCTTCGAATGGAGCCATGCCAATACTTGCTTGATAACTGTTGTTGTAGGAAAACTCCACCAATGGTAAGAACTTGTCCCAACTTCCCTTGAAGTCAAGGACACAGAGTCTTAATAAATCTTCTAGAGTTTGAATAGTCCTCTCTGATTGTCCGTCCGTCTGAGGATGATATGCCGAACTAAATCGTAAATCCGTGCCCATAGCTTTTTGTAAACTAACCCAAAATCGTGAAGTGAATCTTGGGTCTCGGTCAGAAACTATGGATACTGGCATACCATGCAGTCTTACAATCTCGTTTATGTACATACGAGCAAGACGTTCAAGTGTATAAGTTTCTCGTATCGGTAAAAAATGAGCAGACTTGGTCAATCTATCAACAATGACCCAAATCGCATCAATACCTTGAGAAACCTTAGGAAGACCGGTAACGAAATCCATGGTAATGTGCTCCCACTTCCATTTTGGAATTTCAAGTGGTTGCAATGGACCTTTTGGTACTTGATGCTCCGCTTTGACTCGTTGACAAGATAGACACCTTGAGATAAACAGCGCTATCTCTCTCTTCATATTGCTCCACCAAAATGTATGACGAAGATCATGATACATTTTGGTACTCCCAGGATGGATTGCAAACGGTGTGTTGTGCGCCTCCATCATGATTTCATACTTTAAATCAGGGTTGTTAGGAACACAAAGTCTGGAGTTGACTCGAAGTATTCCTTCTTCATCGATTCTTGCTTCCGGCATAGCACCTTCTTGCACTTTCTTCTCATACGCATCAGCTCCAGGTCTGTAGCTTGAGCAGCTTTAACTTTATCGATTAAAGTCGGTTCTACTCGTATATTCGTCATCATCACATGGGTCCCTGGAGTCTTTAACTCTATCTCCATCCTTTGCAAGTCACACAAAATGGGCCTTTGTGTTGACAATATCGCACTCGTACTTGCATATGATCTTCTACTCAATGCGTCAGCTACCACGTTCGCTTTTTTAGGATGGTATTGAATGGTATGATCATAATCTTTCAACAGTTCAAGCCAACGTCGTTGTCGCATGTTGAGTTCCTTTTGAGTGAAAAAATATTTGAGGCTTTTATGATCCGTAAAGATCTCCACCTTCTCCCCATACAAGTAATGCCTCCAAATTTTAAGTGCAAAGACAACAGCTGCCAACTCTAGATCATGAGTAGGATAATTCCTCTCATATTCCTTGAGTTGTCTTGATGCATAGGCTATGACTTTTCATGTTGCATGAGAACGCATCCCAACCCTTTGCTCGAAGCATCACTGTAGATGACAAATCCCTCCGAGCCAGATGGTATTGTTAGAACAGGTGCTGAAATGAGTCTCCTCTTGAGTTCTTGAAAACTCTTCTCACATTCTTCGCTCCAACCGAACTTTGTATCTTTTCGAGTCAGCTGAGTTAATGGAGTAGCGATTCGAGAAAATCCTTCCACGAATCTCCGATAATAACCAGCTAAACCAAGAAAGCTACGTACTTCGGTCACTGATTTAGGTTGCTCCCAGCTTTGAATAGCTTCAATCTTTGCCGGGTCAACAGATATTCCACGACTTGATACTACGTGCCCAAGGAATGCTACCTCCTCCAGCCAGAACTCGCATTTCTTCAACTTGGCATAAAGCTTGTATTCACGAAGCTTTTGGAGTACCAGCCTCAAGTGTTGCTCATGATCTTCACGACTTTTGGAATAAATAAGGATGTCATCAATAAAGACGACCACAAAGTGATCCAAATATTCCTTGAATACCCGGTTCATCATATCCATGAAGGCAGCAGGAGCATTAGTCAATCCAAAGGACATGACTAGGAATTCATAATGCCCGTACCGAGTTCTGAAAGCCGTCTTTGGAATATCCTCAGTTCTAACCTTCAGCTGATGATATCCAGAACGAAGATCGATCTTTGAAAAGAATTGTGCTCCTTGCAACTGGTCAAACAGGTCATCAATACGTGGCAATGGGTACCTATTTTTGATGGTGACATGATTCAACTCCCGATAATCAATACAAAGTCGCATACTTCCATCTTTCTTCTTCACGAATAGAACAGGAGCACCCCAAGGAGAAGTACTAGGACGAATAAAGCCAATGTCTAACAATTCCTGCAGTTGGATCTTTAACTCCTGAAGTTCAATAGGAGCCATTCGATATGGGGCTTTGGAAATGGGTTTTGTACCGGGTTCAAGGTCGATACAAAATTTAATTTCACGCTCTGGGGGTAGGCCAGGAAGTTCTTCAGGGAATACGTCAGGGAATTTATTAACAATAGAAATATCATTCAAAACTGACGTATTTTTGTTTAGATCCGTGACATGAGCTAAGAAAGCTTGACATCCGTTTTTCAATAAACGAATAGCTTTATGGCTTGAGATGACAGCGATTGATTTTAATGGTTTGGTTGCTTGAATTCGCATAATAGGTCGATTAGGAATATGAAAGCTAACAACCTTACGAAAATAATCAATTTTTGCATGATGAGTAGTTAACCAATCAATCCCTAGAATCACGTCAAATGCAAGTATTTTTAATGAAATCAGATCGACAGGTAATGTGTGGGTACCAACTTGAACCAAACAAGACTTATAAACCGTGGATGTAATGAAGGTTTCTCCCAATGGAGTTTCAATAGATAAGTCAAAGTCTAATTTCTCCGGAGTCAAATTTAATCGATGAGCGCAAGTAGGAGAAATAAAAGAATGGGTAGAACCGGTATCAAATAAAGTATAGACTTCGTTAGAGTTTATGATAAGCTTACCCGTGATGACCTCATTCGGGTTCCTTGCTTTCTGGGAGGTCACAACAAACGCTCTCCCTTGCACTACCGATTTTGACTTTTCTGGGACGGCCTTTGGTGTCTCCATCCTGGCTGAACTTGTTTTTGGTAAACGACAAAATCGAGCTAAATGACCTTCTCTTCCACAATTATAACATGCTTTAGACGGCATCGCGCAGTTTGGACTGATGTGCCCCTCCCCTCCGCATTTGAAACATATGATAGGTGGTCGTTCTCCTTCCTTAACAACGGGTGCTGGTGCTGACGTCTTTCCATCATTGTTGAATCTCCTCTTCTTGAAATGACCATTCTTATTGTTTTGGCCCTGATTACCACCGAAGTGGTTACCATTTCTGGCCTGTTGATTCCCTCCACGCTTGTTGTCACCGCTTCGATGACTGCTCTCACTGGTATTATCATTTTGCCGACTGCTCTCTTTTGGTTGCGTTGACTCGTTATCGCGCTTCACTAACTGAGCCCTATTCACAACATCTGAATACAAACACAGTTTATGAGAAATAAGATGTTGACGTATCTTAGGTTTCAAACCTCGCAAAAATATTCAAGTCATTAGGTCTTCATTATCCACCAAGTGGGACGCAAACCGGGACAACTCAGCAAATTTAGCCTCATACTGCGACACGGTCATATTATTCTACTCTAATTTGATGAACTCCACCTCCTTCATGTGACGAACACTTTCGGGAAAGTATTTGTTATTGAACAGCTCTTGAAACTTGTCCCAAGACATCTTCAGTGCGGCAGGTTGAGTACGCTTAATTGATTCCCACCAGTAATCTGCCTCTCCTCGCAACATAAAGGCGGTAAAAAGAACCTTTTGCTCCTCGGAGCATCCCAAGACATCAAATATCTTGGTGATCTGCTTTATTCATGTTTCCGCTGTAAGTGGTTTTGGCTCTCCCTTAAACTCCGGTGGTCCCAGCTCCTTAAACTGTTTAGCGGTGACCGTTCGAGAGTTTTCGGTGTTTCCACCTACATTTTGGACAGGAGCCGCTCTCGCCTGCTGCTGCATGAACTGCATAAAGCTTCTGAACATTCCATCATTCATCATTTGGTCAGTATTATTATTTGCAAGAGGATTGTCACCTTCCTGATGCACATTATCCCGATTATTGATATGTGGTGAATCAACAGTCGCATGTGCTCCATTGCTATTCTCAACATTCTCGGATGCCATTTTCAGATACTGCCACAAAACAAAAGTTAATTGATATGTCATATATTATCCTTATATTCTGACCGACCAATTAAATACCATGCAAATAAACTTAGGTAGGTCATACTAGCGAAGGAATTCCCCGTCTCTCCCCTCCTAGTTCTATTCTCACATCTTAGCCAGGGATCATATCCCTAAGCTCTGATACCAACTGTGACGCCCCCAAAATTAGGTATACATCACCCATCTTGGGTCGTCAGATACATGGTACAGAATACAAATACAACTTACTAATACAACTGTCGTGTACAATACGACAAAACATAACTGTGAGTTTGAATACAATTATTGTCTACTAGAAACTATACAAATTCAAAAGGAGTCCTCATTATAATTATTGTCACGCTATTTAACAGAATAGTGAGGACTACTAATATTATCATCTGGTCCATCACTCCGTTCCCCGACTCGTCCTAGCTATATTCTCATTTCCTGAAGAGAACAGTGAAAGAAAGGGTGAGCTCAACTAGCCCAGTAAGAAATATTATGACTAAGATAATGCAGAATAAATTATCATTAGCCTTCAACAGTGTTAAACTGATAAAATATAACGAACATCAAGTTTAACTGCAACGGAACAAGCAATCCATTAAAAGAGTCAAGTAGAAAATAAAATCTACTATCTTCTATGATTTAAAAGGTTTTTCAACACTGTTATCGCTGGGACTCAGCTTAATAAAATAATTCACATCATCGAATCACCCCTGCACTACGGCCAAGGATATTCGTGTATTCATTAATGGTCATGATCATGCCAACAACTGTCCATCAATGCACTACGGGCCAATGAGGACTTTTACCACATCATTTGTAATATTACGGTCATGATTATACCGAATAATCCCTGGTCATAATCATACCAAGTCCATCTATGCACTACAGGCCACAGATGACTTTCAACATTTTATAAACATGAGGATGATGACAATGATATAAGAATTCAATAAAACAAGTTCAAGAATTAATTTATCCAAGAATTAACAACGTCCCAATTGTCAACATGATACTGCTTTGTGGAGTAAAATTTAAAAATGCTTAGAAAAATATTTTCATGAAAAGATACTGGATGAAACGCAATTATCAAGGATATTCCACAAATTTTATGGAGTATAGAAGTCAAAACTTAACCAACTGAGTATAATAAAGAATGGAATAACAAAAAAAATCACCATGCATGCGATAGACCGCACAGACAGGTTATTCCAACAGAATAATAAATAATGGAACCAGGTCCGGCGTAAAACGCACAGACAGGATGTTCCAACAGAATAATAATAAAAACAGAACTAGGTCCGGTGTAAAACACACTGACAGGATGTTCCAACGGAATAATAATAAAGACGAAACTAGGTCCGGTGTAAAATACACAGACAGGATGTTCCAACAGAATAATAGAAGAATGTCACAAAGTATAGGGTAGACCGCGTATACAGGTTATTCCAACAGAATAATAAGAAATGGAATAACAATAGTTCTCTTCATGAATAAGAAAGAATAACACCTCTTACCGTTTTAAAGAAGAACTGAAATAAGGAAGTAGTTAAGTAGCAGAATACTTTTCTTCTCTCTCTCTATAGTTTCTCTCTAAGTTTCTCTCTCTACAGTTCAGTGAATTCGTAAGAAATAATGAAGGAATGAGCTGCTATTTATAGAAAAATGGAATGCATAGTAACTAATCCATGAACGGTCCAGATTGATTACTTTAATCTGACGGTCCATATTTAAAGAAATTGTTTTTAAATAAAAAATAATATATTCTATTTATAGAATAACTTTAATAAAGTATTCTGTTTTATATAAAAAGATGTTTCTGTTTTATTACGTTAATAATACGAATAAAACAAAACTTCGTTATCGCTAAATAATTCATATTATTAACTGACAATAATTGAATCAAACTGAGTGACTTCTCACATAAGCATTAATAATCAATACCGTGTGCTACTATGCAACTACACGTATTACTGTACTTTTACTACCGAGTAGTTCAACAGTATCAATGGTAAAACTTTCGCCGTTATTTTTAATAAAATATTTTTATCGTTTTCTCAATCCGACAATAATTCCGTTGTGGGGTCCACCAATGATTGTGCCGTTGTACGAATATTTCCTGTTAAAACGAATATTCCCCGACCAATCGAATATTATATAACAACTTGCGTACTTTACAAAATTTATAAATATTACCCACAACTATAACATTATATCAAATTAATTTCATATTATTCAAAAATGATCTTTATAAAAAATTCATCTTTATTTATAAAAGTCGGGGTCTTACATTAGTCATAATATTATTTACTGTGCTAGTTTAGCTCACCCTTTTTTTTCATTGTTCTCTTCAGAAAATGAGAAGACTTTATTGCTTGGAGTGTTTTTGGGTGGTGAAATTAATTAGGTTTCTCAACCTAATTAAAGGTAAATTTGTATTATCTCAATTTATTGTGTAACCTCAAGCTTTAGAGCATAAAACTTGAGAGGATTATTGTAAGCCCATTATTAGTGATATAGTGGAGATTCGGAGTTTGACCCATGATTTTACCTCTTAGTTTTAGAGTGTTTTTCACGTAAATTAGGTGTCTTGTTTGTGGATGGTTATTTGTTATTTTCATTGTCATAATTGGTTTTGTTGATTTCATATTTAATTGCACAAAGACGGAAAAGTAATTCTTGGGATATAGATTATTTTAGGCATACTTTTCCCAACAATGGTATCAAAGCTCATGGTTCGATGGGCCCAAGTATCAACTCCAAGGTGCGAGGGGAGTGCGAGGGTAAAATTCGCAGGCCTCGTTGGTGGAGCAAAATAGAGTCTAAGTATCAACTCTAGGGTGCGAAGGGAGTGCGTGGGTAAAATTCATAGGCCTCGTGGGTCGAGTAAATAGAGTTGAATCAGGTGGAGCACAAGATGATTTGAGCCGGGTGGAGTGGGCTCAAGATGACTCTGGAAAGTTGCTCAGACACGTTTGCCCCGGGTGTGGTAGAGTAGTATTAGAGTCGAGTAAAAACTCTTGAAGGACTCAAAGGTGAAGTATGATTTGAATCGGGTGGAGCGGCTTGGGATGGCTCTAGTAACGTTGCTTAGACACGTTTGCTGCTGGCGTGGTGGAGTTGTATTAGAGTCCAGTAGAGCTCTTGAAGGGGATTCAAAGAAGGTGTGCTTGATGGTGAATACTCTAGTATGATACTTGTGATGGGTATTCAAGTGAAAGGTGGAGATTGTTAAGATATTTCACATGAATCCCACATTGGATAAATTCAAGAGTGTAGATGGGTTAATAAGTATGGTAGAGCATCAGCCTAATAGGTTAACCTTTTAAGTAAAGAGATGGTCCAACATGCTTATTGGGCCAGTCTACACAGGTATGCGCTGCATTGGTGATGAATTGATGTGGGAAGGATCGTACAATTCCGCTACACATACGATTTCGCAATAAAAAGATGTATTTAATAATCAAAACCCAAATCACTTGTCCAAAAAATTTGAAACCCAAATTAAATTAGTAAACAAAAAATTCAAATCTTTACCTAAAAACACAAATAACGCCACCTTTTAAAATTAGATCAACATCAAAAAAGGATTGCACCAATATAAAATAGTAACCATAGCGCGTATAAAGATGTGGGAAGAGAGTTACCTGTCAAAAATTGTGGAAGGAGATGGAGATGAGAAAGACGAATCGAATAGACGAAAGTTGCGATGGAGGTAAGCGAAGAAGAGAGAGTGGTGATGGATAATCTAGAGGAAAACCAAACGTCGAAAGTTGCGGAGAAGCGATGCGGTATTTGGGTAAAAAAATGTTGGTAAGATCTATCTAACCAAAAAAAATTAAAAAATATATTCAACCCAATTTAGATTTTAAGACTTCTAAACAAATAGTATAAATGACTTATTCACTCAGATCTTTATTCATTCAGACTCTTTTAATTCTAAACAAACACCCTTAAGATGGGAAAAGTTGATCAACATCTTCCTTATCCAATGAATAAAAACCTTAACCTTATAAACTAAAAGATGATATCTTAAAACAAAAGTTTTATAAATTAATTTTAAAGTGGGATGAACCATATCCAAAAGTTTTTACAAATGGCCGAGGGACATTAAAATCCCATCTCCATCCTTGAAGTAGTCGGGCATGCTTTATGATTTCAAAACTCCAAATTTTTTTCCTATAAATAGGAGTGTTCTCTCTTTATTTAAAATTACCAATTTACAAAAGAAGAAATAAGTTATATTCCTTTGCCTGTATTCTGAACCTTTCAAGAAACAAATTATCTTTTACTTTAATTTTTGGCATTCTTCCGAAGAGAAAATTGATGACAAGTTTTGAGACAAGTTTTTAAAGTATTGATTATTTATTATCTCTTTAATTGTTAGATATAAATATACTCCAATACACATTTATATATACTTGTATTTCATCAAGCTTATATATTTATACGGGCAACACCTCTAACACCTAGTTTATAGCAAAGTAATTCTCTTAAATGAGAAAACAGTCACCAGAGACTTAAAAGATGTTTTAATTTTTATAGCGGAGATATTCTTTTTAAGTGAAGGAATTAGTCGAACGAGAATCAAACAGGTGGTCTCTTGAAAGTGTTTATATTGAGTAAAGCAATCTTTATTGTGAATATCTGTGTAGACCAAGTATAAGCTTTAACTGCCAAATCTTTGATACTTGATATTTTTGAACTTCAAGTACAAGCTTATAAACTGATATATTCTTGCATACTTCCAACAAAATATAAATGTTAAGTAAATTTTTATATTTGATCTTAATTGACATATTTTCTTACACAACAAGCATAACACACAAAATATATCAACTTTTTATCTCTAATCTGAACATCTATGTATATATCTGCTTACATATATAGAAGCATATTTTTTATAAAAATCTTTGAACTTTTATAAAACTTGATATGAGCATAAATTTTTTCTTATTTAGAAGCATATCTTAAACAAATATTTTGTAAAAGGAAAATTGTGGTGAGTTAGTTTATTTATTTTATGTTCTTGGTGGAACGTTGAGTGGTACTTAAGATTTGCCTTTTGATTCTCCACTCCTACTTTTACCAACATTATATGCATGGCTTCTTTATACTTTGGCTTGTAGATTTGTCATGTCCTCCATTATATATCTTGGCATTTCGGCTCTGGCTCCTTAGCTCTCTGGCTCTTTGCTTTTGGCCCTTGGCTCTGTGGCTCTAGCTTCTACAAGTACTCATCAGCTTCTCATGGTCTGATGATGTGCTGTCAAGGTGACGTTTAATCTCCAGCTTCCCCTTTTGTACTTGGCAGACTTGAACACATCTTCAATTGTAGAGTGATATTTACTTTACGTTTTTCGACTTTCAACATTGTGTTCTTTTCTGATGATGATCCTTTACTTATATTAGTCTTTCAATCCCCAGCATCATCATTTCCATTTTGAATGATACTTTCTTTTATACTCTTTTGAAATCTTCCCGTTAAAAAGTGTTCGTTGGAACATTTAATGTTCATATACTTTAATATCTCTTATATTGACTTTCTGGAGCTTTGTTTCAATGTAATTTCAAACTCAGAACTTGTCACATCAAGTTACAGCTTTACCTACTTCTTTGACAGGTCGCTTTCGGTAAACTAGCCAGTGGACACACCTTTAATTTCAACTAAGGATATATTGTTTGACACCTTGGGATCTTCTACTTGGAACGTTTCATTGTCATTCCTTTTGTCAAACCTGACTTGGCTTTATGATTTGTTGTCTCAAGAATCATAAGGTTGAGCTTTACGTTCTGTTCTTCTGTCTTTTGATAGTACGTACAGTGATAGAAATCGTAGACTTTTGCTCTGAATTATCACTACTATTATGACTTCAACTTCTGTTCTACTATCTAATTGCTTCACAATACTTGGGCTTGATGTGAATACTCTTCTTTGTTCTTCGATCACTTTAGCATCTCTACGAAGTAGAAAACAGCTTCCTAAACTAGTCGTCTTTTTGTGTTTTTCAATGTCTGTTGCTTCTCTACAAAATCCTGATTACTTTGCGAACCGTTATGAGTTTTATGACCAGGTAGAATATATTTGCAATGTAACCTTTATAGAGTCCTTCTAGAAGTTCCTTATGGTGAGGACTATACTGAGACATCTTCAGAGTATATCCTTATGCGGCTTCTTCTAGTTTGATCTTCACCTTATATCCATGGCACGTAGGTAAACATTTCACTCACCTTTAGCTCTATGGTCACCTTTACAAATAATACTTTACGATTCTGAGGCTTACTATACGATCTTGGCTTAACTAAACGATCTTGGAGTTATTTTACAATATGATTTTCATTCAACGTATGCTTAGTGTATTCTACATTCAGCCTTTATTAAATGAGCTTTTCTTGACTCTACGATTCACCGGTCACTTAGTAAGTTGGTCATTACTTTGTGAAGTGATATTTATGATAATCATAACAGCTCAGCGATTTCTCCTATAATTATGTGATAGCTTTGCAACTTTGTGATCATCTTGTCACTTTACAAGATGATCTTCGCCTTATGAGATGGAGTGAACTCTTCGATTCACCTTATGCTTTACGAACCTATGTTGACTCTGTGATTCATCTTCATACTATGAAACTGACATAGTAACTTTATGATCAATGGAATCCTATCAGTTAAACATCAAATCAACTCAACAAAATCAATCTCACATTATTTGATCTTTCTAATCTAAGTTCTTGTACATCAAATCATTTGTAAAGACTTTACAAAACTTACTTATACAAATATACATTAATCATATTTTTCTTCAAACATATAGGTTACTCTGCTAAGGACATTCAGAATAACTTTTACAATTTGATCATATCTATTACATATGCAGACAAGTTAAAGATCAACATAAGTCCTTGTACATAGATATATCAGTTAAGGACTGTACAAAACTTATGCATACAAATATACTTTATGTGTTTCATCATCAAATCATATACATTTAGAATCTTATGAGGGTTCTAATCAATCTCTCCCTTAACGAAGCAACCTTCTACTCTACATATAGATTCCTAACAGTGTTCATGTGAATCGAATTTTAGTTGGGTTATTGATTTTAATATTGGAATTGTAATGTGGTATTCTTTGTCGAGTTGTTATGAACTAATAGAGTCATTTGTTTGATTAGGAATTAAGGGATGTAAATTTCTAGGTCTTGAAGTATTCAATTTATCTCTCATTCGAACCCAATTTTTCTAACAACGTGATTTTCTAAAGTTCTTCATTTTGTCTAAGGTTCTTTTTAATTTCACCAAAAGAATTTTTCAGATAGAAAATATCTTGAATTTCTGTAATGCTTTCGTTTTCCTTCTGCATTTTATCTTTGAAGCTCAATCAAGAGCCTCAATGTTAGGCATTATTTTTTCTAACAATAATATACAAAATTATATCTATTGGTTGATGGTTGATGTATTGTGTTTTGTTCTTGAAGAACTACCCCATTTTTTTAATGTGGTTTGAATGGATAGTTATAATAACTTTATTTGTGGAGTTTGGGATATGAATTTGATGTAAAATTCAATTTTGGAATGAAGTTTTTGGGATATTAAGTTAATATAGAATCGTACAGGTTTGTAATTTTTAAGAACTCAATATTTTATTCTTTAGATACATGATGAGAAAAACATCATAACATAACATTTATTTTTCTTATTACACTACAAATCTTTGAACAATGTGGCTATTGCATATGATTAAAAGTTCAGCATACATGTGCATAATTGTTTACTGGAATATAACTTGTACTTTTATTGGAGAAATATAAGGGTTTAATTTCTTGAATATTAAATTTGAATGATGTTAGACTCATCTTTTGAACATATATTTGAATAGTTCTTACTGAATTTGTCTCTGGACATGAGGAATCAGGTGACGACAAGTCTTGGCGATAGTGACATACTTCATTTAATACATGTGTTGTAGATTCAATTCTCAATTTCACACTTCTGTCTCCTTAACCAACTTCTTATGTTGAGGATTATAGTTTCTTTATCTTTAATTTGATGCGAACATTTTACCAATATTGGGTGTTATAATTGTTACTTACTTTGGCTGACTTGGTGCAATGTAAGTGTTTGAAATAATGCCACATAGAGTTTGTTCTAAATGCCACATAATTGTGAATGTAACACCCCCTTCCCGAAAAGGAAAGGGAGGTCACGTGCAAAGCACAACAAACCTCAAAATAAGTAAACAGAACACTAATAACCTCAAAATATTAATAGTGGTGATCCATTCATAAAATACTAAATACAATTCTCCAAACAGAGTCAAAATAATCAAAACTTAAAATTCGAATCAACCTAGATGGTCAAAGGCAACACTCTCATCACACTAGCCCTGAATCACCCCTGCAACCTGCCGGAAGAAAAATATAGCATGAGCCAAATACCCAATACGGATACAGATATACAACTGATATACGAAAAAAATTGAGACAAAATACTGAACAAAGCCTCGAGTGTAAATACGGACGAAAATATAATCTCCAACGATCTGAATGGAATATATATGAATCAACAGAATTGACGAAACCAATAGAAGAATAAAGAGATAACGAACTGAAGTAACTAACTCAATGAATTGAACTGAACAGAAACAAACAAAACTAATATAATGAAATAATAGGCTGAATCAAATGGTTTGGTGTTATTTCATACCGAGTGAGCTCAGAAATATACATTGTCACACAGCCAAGTCAAAACAATGTCACACGGGCAAGTCAAAATAATGCCACACATGCAACAAAAATAATACCACACAGACAAATCATACATTGGACCGCGAATCCAAATGTATGCAAATCGGATAGATGTGTTTGGCACAATATCACAAATCCGTAGAACAAAAAAATACTAGGGCTAACTCATACGCCTCCCACAACAAAACACCAAATGACTCACTTCCTCCGGAGCCCAAATGGAGACGTCGTGAACTAATCACACTGCCACGGAAAGTGTCATGCCTCTCGTGCCAAGACGACATGCCTGTGGTACCCTCACAGGTGGTTATAGCTCAGGTATTCCCTACAGTATATTCTAACAAAAATACTATGTCACAACACATGCGACATAATACTAACAAAAGGGTTCTATATGTACATGTTGAACCAAAACAAATTATAGTCACAATATCTCAAAAAGAAGGTAGCAACATGTACCGCTCTACAATTATAAAAAAATAAGTACTAAACATGATAACCTAATTCAAAGAGTACAAATACGAGCCATATGTATCAACTTCAAAATGAAACTAATATATGAATTTCACCGGAAACAATTATGTGAAATCATAACAGAATTCGAAACATGGGACAAAACGAACAAATCAAATTTAACAAGAGTCTCGCTGAAAAAAAATTATAGAATATGTACAAATTTTAATAGAAGGTAAAAAATTTAAATTACTAAATACAACCAAAGTATCAATTATCAAATTTCTATTTAAGATTTCCAATAGGATTATAAGAAAATAAATGACGAGATATCACGAGATACAAAGAATGCAACCATAATCAAAGGAGTGGAGTACGGAATCTGTACCTAGATTAAGAAATGGCACGTCCAAAATTTATTCTAAAAACTCGTTTAGACACTCTCCGTTCAATCTAAATAATTTAATAAAATTTTATTACAATCCAATCATTAATAACATAATACAATTAAATTTTATTATTAAAATTTTTTATAACTATGTCGACAAAATTAATTAATTCAAATTAATATGCATAACTTCAATTTTAATTTACTAATTCTGTTTATAAGTTTCATGGCCAAAAGTTTATTAACATATAATATATATAATTTAAATTAACGAAATATATTATATATATAACGAAATTTCGCCTGCCCCGCTGCAGGCAACCAACATGATATGTTTACAAACATGATATATATATATATATATATATATATATATATATATATATATATATATATATATATATTCATGATCTGGTTTCATTCCATGAACCATTGCTATTTATATATATAAATTAGTACTTTTCACTCCAACAAGAAAAGTTGCACATGGATCATTATCATTATACTTCTCTCTCTATATATAGCCCCTGGCATAGAAATCAAAAGTATCCCAATACAATAAAAGCATACCTGAGATTTCTTTTCTTCCGTACAGCTGCTCAAGTCTTCCTCCTCTCTTTCCCTCAATTCATATAATGAAATAAAATTAGGTCGAGTTGTTTATTAACTAAGAGGTCTTTTTTTATATAAAAAACTTCTAATTAGGTTCAAATAATAATAAGGCCCAAATTGTACTCAATTAATTTAGGGTCTTTTACAATAATATACAACATTTAGTAAGTAATTACAACAATAATGTACTCATAAAATATTTACACAATTAATACACTTTTCATATTTATTTATAATATTAGTGCAATTAGGATTTCTTAATTTAGGGAATTAGTATAGGATTCAATTCATAATAATAAGGAAACCTAAAATCAAGGAGAAATAACTGCCATAATTAATAATTTAAATTCAAATATCTTGGATCTAACAACAAAAATAAATTCAAATTCAAAAATAATAATTCAAATTCAAATAATCAAAGTTTGGCAACGTCATCTTTCTCCTCCCCTTCACCAGTCATCTTCCTCCTCCCCTTCGCCGGTCATGAGACCCAATTTCATGTCAAAAAGAAAAATAAGAACACTGCATAGGAAAGAGAGAGATAAGAGAGTGATGTGTAATGTAATGTTGATAATCAAACCTTCGTACCAAGGTAACCAAACTTTTATACCAAGGTAACCAAACATTTATATCAAGGTAACCAATCAACCTCCATATCTACAATATGAATTGGTTACCTTGGTATGAAAGTTTGGCAACCAACTGCATGAAGGTTTGGCTATCAACTGCATTACATTCAAAATCAATTGGTAACTTAATAAAACAGAATTGGTTACCTTGGTATGAAGGTTTGGCTACCAACTGCACTATGAAAAAACTGCAGAAACAGAGCGGCGACAGATCATATTTCTGCGTTGGTACTTGCTCTCGGAAGGATCATATTTCTAACCTACTGTTTCGAAAACGACCGTTATATATTGTGACCAATACGTCACATGTAGCCCACGTGTCTCCCTAAAATCCATTTCTCTAACCCTTATTCATTAACTCTTTCTCTCTCCGTCCTCCCATGGCCGTTTCTCTCTCCTCAAATCCCAATCCATTTTCCCTTTATGTAGAAATCTCGCCCTAGAAACCCATGTCCTAGCTGTTGTCGCCCTCCTTCTAGTTGGCGGAACCCTTTTCGCCCTTGCCGGAGCATGGATGAGGAGGGTGGAGGCTTAGGGGGTGGCGGCGGACTTTGGAGGTGGGAAAGGTGGAGGATTTGGTGGAGGTGCTAGATGACGTGTAGGTCGGGGTGGAGGCTTAGGTAGTAGAGGTGCTATATGGCTTACTTATTAATTACCTAATTTAATAAGTAAATTAATACTAATCCTCTAAATTAAGGAATCATAATTGCATACTAATTTTCTAAATTAATGAATTCTAATTGCACTAATATTGTAAATAAATATGGAAAGTGTATTAATTGTGTAAATATTTTATGAGTGCACTATTGTTGTAATTATTTTAAAAAATGTAATAGAATATGTAATTGATCCATTAATTTACCCATCTCTTATTAATATTTATTAGCCCACACAAATTAAATAACTAGTTTAACCCAAATAAATGACAAAGTCCAAACAATATGTTTTAAGAATATAAATTTAATATTATTATTTTTTTCCGGGATATTACAGTGAATCTCCTCCTCCAGACATGGTCTTGACAGACTTGCTTTTAAGGTATATCCATGTTCCCAGAAATGTTGTGCCTTCTCTTAGATTAATTGATGCAATCAAAAATTTAAATTGTTTTAACCATTTGCATCATCTATATATCTTTTTAAGTTGGTAGACTGGTTTTGTACCCACATATCAGTCAGTAGATTGATAATACATTACTCTAAATATTATGCTAGAATCCAGATTAGATGTAGTTATGTGACACCAAAACCGATTGTAACAATTGCAAGATCCAATAGAAGTATCATGTTTTGCTCTAGAAAACGCATTCTGCATGGATGGTCTTATAACAACCGAGACAATCGCTTACAGTATTGAAGTACCAGGTCATAAAAATACATGATGCATGTTTTAAGGAATAAAGATGTATATGGCTGAGCAAGATCAGGTTAAAATGTATATATAAATCTTGGTGATCTTTTATTCTTGAAAGATAAGAACTCCAAATATGATGATAATGTAGGTTTCTCATTTATAAACTGTAACATAAATGTTAATGACAATTTACTTGGGAATGAGTTGGGAAATTGTGAGATATAACCGTAGGATGGAAATGTTAAAATTATATTTGATCCATGAATGCAGTTTTAAGCATTATTTGTAATTCTTAAAAATGATTACAGATGGATAAATTAGCATAGGGTATGAAATTGATGATGATGCACATAAAAAGATTGTTCTTTCTTTTCTTACTTTCTCTTTTTCTTGGACATGTAGGTAATTGTTAATTTGTTTTTAGTTTTTATTTTGGTTGCTTTAGCCTAAATTCTGTTTAGTTTAATGGATGATAAAATTTTAATAATCTATCTATTATATATACTAAATCACAGTATATGGCACCATATATTGACATATGTCCTTCTATAAATTCAACACCTGTCCATCTTAAATAATTTTAATTATGTCCCAATTATCTTAATTATATCCTATCCCTTTTAAAATTATGAAAAAATAATAACAAACCAATTATCTTAATTATATCCTATCCTTTTTTAAATTATGGATAAATAATAATAAACCAAGTAGAATTTAATCTCTTCAACAACCAATGAGCAAAATTTTATATGGATAAAACTTCCTAACTGAATTAGAGTTTGAAATAATATTAATGATCACCTGACCTAATCCTCCATACATATACATACATATATATACGTATATTAATTAGGCTAATTATTTATTCTCATAAGTGAATGGCAACCATGGCTTTTTCTTCTTCACGGTCAACTTTCCTTTTCTTTTTCGTTTTGTCTTTCTTCTATTATATACACACATTATTACTTACAAGTTACAGCTATATGCAGGAGTGTAAAACATAACCCAGAAGCAGGTGAAATTATTTCATTGGTTTGCCTATTTTCTAAATTTTTAGATATTATGTGCTAAAATTTGAGATTATTGCATTTGCATTTAGTTGCTGATATGCGAAATAATGTTTACAATTGATTTGATTGATCTGATATTTGTGTTGTCAATTATGTTTAATTGAAAATTTTAGTGGGTTTTCGATTGGAAAGTTTGTGTTTAGATTAGAGTTATTCATGTTTCTTATATCAACAGTAAGGAACTGGGTTTATTTCTTAATTTGATTATTTAGTATCTTCATTTTAAGTCACATAAACAAGTGTGTTTGATCAGATTTAAGGGTTTGATAAGATTAAGGATATTAAGGCTTTGGAAGTGTGAATTTTCTTTACAGAATTTTTGGGATCAATGTCCTACTTCGCACTTGTTGCGGGACAGAGCAATATGATTTTATCAATGTTTATTTAGCTTGATTCAAGCTTCCTTCACACATTTTGCAGTAAAACTTTTGTAGTAAGCATGATTGTTTACTTCACAAAATAAAAATATATACTTTCCCTTTATTAATTGATTATAGAATGCTGCTATCTACTAGCACCAGGATTTGAAATATGTATATTCATTTATTTTTCTGTATAAAATTTGATCATCGCACAATAATATACTATTTTCTTATTATATTTTAATTTATTAATTGTACGCACACATTTATTATTAAAATTTTGAATAATCACGCCGCAACGCGGGGGTTTGTATCTAGTTGTCATACTATAACAAAGTTTTCTTCTTTTATTTTTCTTGAGGTAACTTTAAGTTGGAGTTACCATTGAGAATCTACATATGATTTTAGATATATAATGATGATTATATATCGTAGTCATCTCATATGCACCTAATTCCAATTAAACTCAAATATATATCACTATTTGATTAGTGATTAGTGTTATTAGGCATTTATTGGTAAAACTAATTACTGAATTATGCATTGTTTTACTTTTTAATTTATAGCTATTGTGTTGATTATTGTTTCAAATTGTATTGTTTTCTTAATGTTGTTGATGGAATTCGTCAATCTCTTAGTTTTATGCTACGATAGTTCAACTAATTTACATGATTTTATAACAGACTGAATGACACTTTTATCCCTTCAAATTGTCACATATACAAGTAAACATGGATTGTGTACTTCAAGTCCTTTTTTGACATAAATGTTTGACAAATTATTAAAACCATTATTCAAACTAGCACGTACATTGCACATGTTATCTAGTATTTAGGGCTGAGCAAGGAACCAAATTGGAGCCGTAACCGCACCAACGGTTCCAGTGTATGTGGCGGTTTTAAGTGAGTTGAAGAACCAAATTTACGGTTTCGGTTTGGTTACCAGCTAAAATCGCACGCTTAAAACCGAAACCAAACCACACCATAAAAATTAATTAATTATACAATCCTATTACAGGAGAGATGTTTCATTTAACCTTGTGTAATGAACCTCCCATGAAAATTAAGCTACTAATTCTGAATTTGAATGGTATCGATCTACATGGTCACCATACAAATCTTATATAATTATCTCTTAATTGTAGAAAATTATTAGACTACACACTGCTTGAGCATATATATGTATACTTACTTCATAAATTATATATATATATATATATATATATATATATATATATATATATATATATTTAATTATTTGGATTCAATATCTTTTATGGTTAAAAGAATTGAAGTTATTGAAATTAGGCAAATCATGAGGCAGCCCTCTTGAGTTATCAACGTGCTTCTGAAACTCGGTGTTGGATGAAGTAGTACTGAATATTCTTCCTTTGCTTTTTCCTTCTTGGATGTGTAGAAATAGTGATAAAAACTTTGGTGCCTTTGCTTTAATCTCTTTTACAATTTTAATATTGTGTAATGTTAAATTGTTAATTTAAATTGCATAAATTTGTTGTTTCAATTAGTTTTGGAATCGAAACCGTACCGCACAATTCAAAACTGCACCGCACCAATCACAAGCGGTTTCATGTACGATTTTGAATTTGTCAAACAACTCCTAAGTGGTTTCGTGTGCAGTTTGGGTTTCAAACCGCACCATACTCACCCCTACTACTACTTCTAGTAGTAATAATAATAATAATAATAATAATAATAATAATAATAATAATAATAATAATAATAATACTTTAAGAGTGGACTCTAAGAATGATTTAGGATTTTTTTTAATTTAGAGTGTGAAATTAATATTGAAGGGCTTTTTCTTTTGATATAATTATGGTATTTTTTTGTGCGATTGCTTGCATTTGGGAAGTAAAATTAATCGACACAAGTGTACTGTAAATGACTCTCTAAACTATTTAGTATTTTGAAATTGTCTATTATAAATAGCTTTTTGAGCTATTTAGTATTGTGAAAACTATTTTTTTTATTATGCTTTTTGATAAAATAAAATATTATGAGTTATGTTTCAAAGCTTTTATCTTTCTTTAAGGCTTCCATTCTGATTAAAATTTTATTCTCTTACGTTAAATTCGGATCAAGTATTTATTATCGAAATAAAATTTTCATTTATGAAATGAGATTATATGATTTTGAACTGTGAAACAAGTAAAGTTTAATTTGAACATCGATAAGATTGTGAAACCTTTTTAAAATACTCAGTCCAACTATGTATAGAACCGTTAATATTTGCACTTTGTTCTAGAATTAGACATACATGCCCTACTAAAGGGAACACTTTTAAATGTCCTTCGGGAATCGTGCACCTTATCGATACCTTAATAGGGGAGCATGATCATTGACAATATTGAACTTTTATGTCGTGTTACACGGATATTTTAACCTTAGTTGGTAGGGTTGTGGATTAGAAGATACTATCTCCATTATATAATAATTGACTTTTTAGAAGAAAAATTTTGTTTCAATTTATTTGTCATTTACAACTTTCTAGAAGAATAAATTATTTACTTTCATATATCACCCCCTAACTTCTCTCATTGTCTCAAGAAATTTTCTCCCATGTATTAGTAGTTTTCAACTTCCCATAAAAGGGTAGTGATGGAATTTTATATAAATTTTATTTATTAAATGATAATATTAAATGATTTTTTCTTAATTCAGGTGCATAATGCTAAAACGACTATTATTATAGAATGGAGGTAGTATATATGATTATTGTAATTATTTTTTAAATGAATTTGTCTTGTTATTTTTTGGTCTAGTTTTGAAAGCATATTTATTATTGATATCGAAACAAATAATATTTTAAAAATATTTTGCAACTTGTTTTTGATTCACCTAAATAGAAAAGATTGCTACTTGTTCAGTTTCATTACTCACTTCTTACCATTTTATAGGTTACCTTACTGTTAGACTTTGACTTAGAGGAGTTGAGCTTTTTTTGGGTGTTGTTTAAGATTTGGTACTTTTGCTTATTTGATGGAATATTATTGAGTTATGCGGATATGTTATTTCCCAAAGGCACTTAGAGATCTATAATTAAGGGGGTTGAATAGATCTTTTAAAAAAATTATTGTTTATAAGATATTACCAAATATTTGTTAATCAGGTTAATTGAGCACAGCGGAATATGATTGAAAAAGAATCCCAGTTCTAGATTTAGCAAGATAAATAATATAAGTAAGCAGATGGAAAGTAAGAAAAAAAAAATAAAGACACATGCAAATTTTAAGTGGTTTGGAGACTAAATAACTCATAATACACTCTTTTAGAAAAAAAAAATAAAGACACATGCAAATTTTAAGTGGTTTGGAGACTAAATAACTCATAATACACTCTTTTACTCCACTAGTAGAAATTCCACTAAGAATTTAGTCACACGGACAAGGACACTATGTCATCTTCAAGTCTCGTAGACTTGGATATTTAGTCACAAAGACAAGGACACTAAGACCTCTTTAAATCCAGCAGACTTGGATATTTAGTCACTAAGACAAGGACTTTCAGCCCTGTGATGATCTATTGATTGATTCTTGTTGAGAGGTGATGCTAAGATGGCGTTAATTTTTTCTTCTCAAGTACTTAGCAGCTTGAACTAGATATTTAGGATCGTTGAGTTCGTTCTATTTCTTTTATAGAGTTTAGGCTTTTTGATCAGTGTTCATCGTTCTTTTAGTTTGAATCTTTGTTGCCTTTTATAATCTAATGAAAATGTTCTCGTTGCTAGATGTCTGTTTGCGCATTTAATGCTCAGATTTTCTATGATCCTTGATGTGGACGTTTTAAACCTAGGTGTCGACTCCTTTTTAGCTTATTTGTCACATCAGTCTTCTTTTTCTCCTAACACCCTTGACATGTCACTTTCACCAACTTAGTTGGCAGACACATGTTCTGATCTTCGATTTCAACCAAGGATGTTTAGTGAATACATCGGGACCTTCAATTTGCAACACTCCAATGTCAGTCAATTTGTCAAGCTTGACTACTCTACGATCTGGTTCTTCTGAACGAACATTGTTTGACTTTATTATTCCTTTGTCCAGTTTACGAACTGAAGTATACCTTACGACTTGTAGTGAACTTTACTTTAGTTGCAAAAGCTCTGCGACCCATTTGATGTATTGCGATCATGCACTTACTCTGCGATACATCTTTTTATTTCAAGTTAGCAGAGTAACTTTACGAATATTGTAAATTCTATCAACCATATATCATATCAATATTAACAAGACTAACCTAACATTATTTGATATCTCTAATCTAAGTCCTTGTACATTGAATCAAATTATTAATAAAGACTTTACAAGTCATACTGGTACAAATATACATTAAACACATTTATCATCAAATTTAAATATGCAAACTCTAACAAAATACTTTTTTTTATTATTATTAAGTTGTGCTTTTGGGTTTTAATCGTTATCAGTGGTGAGACCAGAAATATTTGTCAGTGGGGTCAAAATTATTACTAAACTATAAACAATTTGGTAGGCTGGCGAGCTAATTTTTTTTTAATACTTTTATACTTTTGGATCACACACACACACACACACACATATATATACTATATTACAATGACAATATAATAAGTAATAATATATGGCATATATTGTGACGCCCCCAAAATAGGTATACAACACCCATTCTGAGTCGCCAAATACATGGTACAAAAAAAATAAACTACAACTTCAATAATTCATAGAAAATAGCCCTTTTATCAGAAAATTCGAATCTCGCAATTTTTTATAGGAAATTCAATTCTCTACAACTTTGCAGAAAAAAGTTTTTCCAAATTCCAAACAGAAATTGACCGAAATCCATAAACAGACGATTTTACAGGCTATAATCAAATTTCAGTCAAGAAATGGGGTCCACCGACACACAAAACATGTGTTAATCATTTAATACAACAAAAAATACTCTTCCTCCTCATATACTCATATATCCCACATTCATTGTAAAATTATCACCATTATTATATTATTAAATATAATAATAAATTATTTTATCAGAAAAGATAAAATATCATTTTCAACAATTGTCACTTTAAAAATTTTCTCCATCTATATCCACATAAAATTAATATTTTTCTCATCATATAAATCAATAATTAATTATTCACAAATAATATTACAGAATCATAGTGCTGGTAACCAGGCCGTTCCCAAGAAAGATGGGGCTTTCCAATAAGGATTTCTCCTTATTGGCTCGCAATTAGATAACTAAACCACTCCTTAGACAGAACTTTCTAGACATTGCCAATAATGCTATCTAATAATATTATTCAAATAATATGAATTATTGATCTGATAATGGAGATGATGTGCAGCAACAATTATTGAAACAACAATAATATAAAATATCAACGCAGCCATTATTGAATCAATAAAATAAAATATTGAACAGTAATTACTGTGACAGTAAGAATCAATAATTTCAAAAATACTGTGCAATACCGTGTACTACTGTGTAATAACGCGTATTACTGTATTTTAACCACCGGGTATTCCAACAGTGTTAACGGTAACAACTACGCCGTTAATTATAAAAACTCAATTTTTGTCGTTATCTTCATCCGACCGTTTTTCGTTATGGGGCCCACAAATAGCTGCGACGTCGTACGAATATTCCCCGACAGAAAGAATATTCCACGACCAACGAATATTCCCCGACAACAATGATTATTTTATAACCACTTGTTTATTTTGAAAAATTTTCACATTTCACCCATAACTTTAACTTTTTATCAATTTAACCATTTACTGAATTGTAATTATAAGAAAAATTGAATACTTTTATTTCATAAAATTCGGGACCTTACAATCTCCCCTGCTTATGAAATTTCGTCCCCGAAATTTACGTACCTAGTATTTCGAAGAGTTGAGAATACCTTGCTTTCAATTTAGATTCTATCATGATTTCTCCATTGCTCATCTCCCGTGATAACTTCATTTAGGTTCTTCACTTGTTGGAAAGTCATGACAACTGCCATCCCTCGAACTACCCGGCTTTGACTTGTCTGGGGCAGCATTTGGCGTCATCACTACCGTTGGAATATACTTTTCTATAGGACATATTCCTCCCTCAACTGCCTCTTCGTACTCCTGGTTCATGATCTGAATCATCAATCTTCGATCCATATCGGATTCAGGTTGACCGCTCTGTACAGGGTAATTCAAAACTCGATGTTGGGTTCTCCCAATTGCTTTCCAAAAAGAGAAATTCATATCATCTATTTTAGCCTTCTTAGATCGGACATCTCTTTCCACAATATCCACGTGCCGTGCGACTTTTGCCCATGCATCACTTATTCTCACACGTTCAGTTTTTTCTTCTTTCAGCTCAGATTCCATCTTTATCATCTTATACTCTGCCAAAGAATGCTTCTGTTCAAGTATCACATATCGGGTAACACAAGCTTGAATTGTTGCATTCTTTTGTTCCACGACCGCCTGTCGTTCTTCAGCCTGCTCTTCTAACTCATGAATACGATTTTGAAATTCTACATTTTGATCATATAATACCTCTAATAAACTTTCCTCAGGTACCTCTTCTTCCTCACTCTCAGCTGTTACCTCTGCGACTATCTCAGGTGCAACTATCAATTCTTCACTCACCACATGGATATCTCTAATTCCTTCTTCGTCTGATATCACATTATTATGGTTAGTGATTAGAGGTATCCCCACAGTCTCATTCACTCCATTGTTAGCATTCTCAGCTGTCATTCTCAGATACTGCCATAAAACAAGGGTTAATTAAACAAATTAACATATCACATAATATCCCGATATTATGACCGACCAACAAATAAGCTTAGGTAGGACACACTAGCGAAGGTTTTACTCATCTCTCCCCTCCTAGTTATATTCCCCGATCTCCGCCAAAGACCATATCCCTAAGCTCTGATACCAACTGTGACGCCCCCAAAATAGGTATACAACACCCATTCTGAGTCGCCAAATACATGGTACAAAAAAACAAACTACAACTTCAATAATTCATAGAAAATAGCCCTTTTATCAGAAAATTCGAATCTTGCGATTTTTATAGGAAATTCAATTCTCTACAACTTTATAGAAGAAAGTTTTTTCAAATTCCAAACAGAAATTGACCGAAATTCATAAACGGACGATTTTACAGGCTATAATCAAATTTCAGTCAAGAAATGGGGTCCACCGACACACAAAACATGTGTTAATCATTTAATACAATAAAAAATACTCTTCCTCCTCATATACTCATATACTCATATATCTCACATTCATTGTAAAACTATCACCATTATTATATTATTAAATATAATAATAAATTATTTTATCAGAAAAGATAAAATATCATTTTTCAACAATTATCACTTTAAAAATTTTCTCCATCTATATTCACATAAAATTAATATTTTTCTCATCATATAAATCAATAATTAATTATTCACAAATAATATTACAGAATCACAGTACTGGCAACCAAGCCGTTCCCAGGAAAGATGGGGCTTTCCAATAAGAATTTCTTCTTATTGGCGCGTAATTAGATAACCAAACCTCTCCTTAAAGAAAACTTTCTAGACATTGCCAATAATGCTATCTAATAATATTATTCAAATACTATGAATTATTGATCTGATAATGGAGATGATGTGCAACAACAATTATTGAAACAACAATAATATAAAATATCAACGCAGCAATTATTGAATCAATAAAATAAAATATTGAACAGTAATTACTGTGACAATTATTCAGTAGTGCCTTCTTACGTAAGAATCAATAATTTCAAAAATACTGTGCAATACCGTGTGCTACTGTGCAATAACGTGTATTACTGTATTTTAACCACCGGGTATTTCAACAGTGTTAACGGTAACAACTACTCCGTTAATTATAAAAACTCAATTTTTGTCGTTATTTTCATCCGACCGTTTTCCGTTATGGGGCCCACAAATAGTTGTGCCGTCGTACGAATATTTTCCGACAGAAAGAATATTCCACGACCAACGAATATTTCCCGACAACAATGATTATTTTATAACCACTTGTTTATTTTGAAAAATTTTCACATTTCACCCATAACTTTAACTTTTTATCAATTTAACCATTTACTGAATTGTAATTATAAGAAAAATTGAATACTTTTATTTCATAAAATTCGGGGTCTTACATATATACACTATATTGACTCATAATAGACTTTTTTAATCACATCTGTTCATAATTAAGTAATTTATTATTTATTTTTAAAAATAATATAAATTATATTATTATTTAGTTTAAAATATTATACAGAGATATACATATATTGAGAGGATATGAGTCATATGTGGTTAAAATTTGATTAACAAAGTTATAAATTTTTAATTTGACCCCATATAATAGAAAATTTATAAAATTTTAGTAAGGTCAATTTATATATAATACTTAAATTTTTTAAAATTTACCTTACATTGTAAAGCAAATTTTTTTCTAAGTGGAGTCAATTGACCCCACAAGTTTGTATGTGACTTCGCCGCTGACCGTTATGACATATAGTATTTTGAGTCTGTAACAGGTTCTGGAGTGTTAAATTTTTCCCATTCTTCATTTTATAATTATGTTGATGTCAAATATGGTAATCAAACTTGGCACCATATTTACCATACTATACTCTTCCTGATAGTCTCTTGTTGAAATTTATCATAAAATCATTTTCATACTTGATTTCTTAAGAACTGACTACCCAAAGGAAATCACATGGAAGTTAACTTAACCAAAGGCCACAACTTTCTATTTTCTAAATTTTAATACACACTTCTCATCCAAAAAATATAACTCTTAGGACTTTTGATACTCCAGCCCTAAAACCAAGAATACCTCCCGAAGTAATGTCTATCGGTCAAGAGGCTTTCTGGTCAGGCAAAGGACTAGGAAAGAACCAACAAGAATACCCTTATAATTTTATAATTTGTGCATATTATAAAATTATAAGAATACCTACCGAAGGCCGAAGTAATGTTAATTAAATTGATGATAAATAATTTTATAATTTGTGCATATTTTGTTGCGCTAATGTGTTGGTGATGTTTTAATTTAATTAAATAATTAAATTAGTCATTAGCCTTGCCCTTTCCCTTATCCTTGCGTGATGTTTCACCACATTATGCTTTAATTGAAAAGTTGAAGAAAAGTAAGAATGAGCAATAAATTTCTTTTTTTTTAAAATCGACTCGCAAAAGTTTAAAACTCAAAATTAAATTGAATTTATTTAATACAATTATAAATATTATAAATTACCTAAAAAATATTAAATTTATTATTTCCAAAATGTGTATAAATCACTTCAATATTAAGATATTTTCATAAAATATATCTAAATAAATTTCTTTTTTTGGAACGAAGGGAGTTCACAATGGTATAATTGTGGGGGAATATGCATAAGGTCAAAATTACTTTAATTCTTTTTCGTTTTTCGATATTTCATTAGGTCTTTTTTTAAATAAAATAAAAAATTATTGCACAAATCTGTTAGATAAATACTATTATGATATATTGCTACAAAGATAATTATTAGAAAATATCTATTCTTCCAATTATATTCATTACATTTGTTATACAATTAGTCAGAATTAAAGTTTTATGAACAGTTAGTTAATGTATATATAAGCGGTGTTAGGATCACCATACTTTATTAATAAAATATTTATATTAAACAATAAACATCATTATTCTTATTTATTTAATTCAAAATCTCATTAGTTTGTTGTAAAAACTTTAACAATTTATTAATTTATACGAGTCTTGCTATGTATTGCGACAAATTTAGATCAAATTACGATTACAAAATTTATCAAAAGATTTGATAAAATTATAAGAGAGACACACTTATTAAATATCTATCTAAAAAAATATCATTAAACATTGGTAATAATATATATATCATTTCTCATTTTAAACTTTTAAATCATATAAATTGACTATATAGGTCAATCAGGCTATATAAAACTTAGGAAATAAATAAATAAATAATGTGTAAAGTCCAAGTCTTCTCCGCGTGGATGCTATATACAGTCAAATGTGGGACCCACAGATGACCATATCTCTCTCCTCTCCTCTCCTCTCCTCTCCCTCCGTGTGTTTCCCGTCGTCAAAGAATAAATCAACCTCTATTTATAGTCTTTCCTTTTTTAACTGTTGTCAGTCGTGTTAGTTAGTTGTAGTAGTCTTTCCATACTGTAAAGTCCTCCTGTCAACGCCCACTTATAACACGCCAACCACAACTTTTCTTTCTTCTGTCCCAATTTCATTGTCACCCTTTGCCTTCCTTCAAATTCTTGAATATATATATACACACACACAACAAGCTTCAATCTTTCCATCTATATGAAGTATAGAAGCAAAATTCTAGCCTCAGATATTCAACAAAATCAGCTAAAATGAGCAGCAGGTATGTGGGTTTCAATATCCCCTCTTTTTTGCTCTGCTTTTTCTTGTTTCAGTTGGTTTTTTCTGAATTACCATCTCCCCAGATTAGTACTATGAACAAGCTCTATGATCTTGTCATCAACAACACAAATTCTTCTCCTTGGAATAATAATAATAATAATAATAATACTGGAAACCCATGTTTATGGAAGGGAGTAAGTTGCAGCTCTAAGGGTTCTTCCATAATTAAACTTTCTCTCTCTATGTTTTATGTCTCTTCTCTTGATATTCTATCTGTTACTTGCCAAATTGATACTTTGCAGTCTCTTGATGTATCTAATAACCATTTTAGCTCAATCCCAGATGGGTTTATTAGTGGTTGTGGTAGGCTTAGTGGGTTGAAGGTGTTGAATTTTAGTAGAAATAGATTGTTGGGTTCTTTGCCTATTTTTCAGGGTTTTGTTGTATTGGAGGATTTGGATTTGTCTCATAATAATTTGGATGGAAAATTTGATTCACAATTGAATGGTTTGGTTGGCCTGAAGGTTTTGAATTTTAGCCATAATTCTTTTTCTGGGTCTATTCCTAATAGCCTAGGAAATTTAAAGCTTTTAGAGGAGCTTGAACTTTCTGGGAATGGGTTTGTAGGGAACATACCCGTAGAAATTGCGAATTGTGGGAATTTAACTCTGATTAATCTTGGTGCTAATTTGCTTAATGGGTCAATCCCTCAAAGATTTAAAGAGCTCTCCAAGTTGGATAGTTTGATTCTGTCTTTAAATAATTTGGCTGGTGAAATTCCACAATTCGTCACGAAAATTATTACCCTGTCACGATTCGCTGCAAATCAGAACAGATTTACTGGTAATATTCCACAAGGGATGACTAGAAACCTCAGGAATTTAGACCTTAGTTTTAATTATCTAAGTGGGACAATCCCACTAGACCTTCTGTCGCCGTTGAATTTGCAGGCTGTGGATTTGTCCGTCAATACATTGGAGGGGTCAATACCTGCAGATGTGTCTTCGAGTTTGGTTAGGTTGAGGTTGGGGAGCAATAATTTTACTGGAACAATACCAGATTCATTTGGAAAACTTCAGAACCTGATGTATCTGGAGCTAGAAAACAATAAGCTGACCGGATCGATTCCGCCTGAATTGGGTTTGTGCAAGAGTTTGGCACTGCTGAACTTAGCTCAGAATAACCTGACTGGTACTTTACCAGTGCAGTTGGGTAATCTTACCAACCTTCAGGTTATGAGGCTGCAATTGAACAACTTGTTTGGGGTAATCCCAATTCAGATTACTCAATTAAATAAGCTGGAAACACTGAATATCAGTTGGAATTCATTGAATGGTGCTATACCATTATTAATTTCAAGATTGCAGAGTCTTTCAAACTTGGACTTAAGAAGCAACAAGCTCAGTGGTTCGATACCTGATACAATTGGTAACTTGTCGTTGATAGAACTCCAACTCGGAAGCAACCAACTTAGTGGAACTATTAAATATTTGCCAAGTAATTTGCAGATTGCTTTGAATCTCAGCAGCAACAAGTTCGATGGACCTATTCCAAAGATTCTATCTAGATTGAAAGTACTGGAAGTTTTAGACCTGTCCAACAATAGGTTTTCTGGTGAAATTCCGGAGTTCTTTACTAGCATGGGGAGCTTAACACAACTGTTATTGGCGAACAATCAGTTGTCTGGAGTTGCTCCAACGTTTAGACCATATGTTACAGTTGATGCAAAAGGGAATAAGGATCTGATCAATGTGACATCAAACCCTTCTTTGTCGTTGCAAAAGAGCAAACGAAAAGTTTCTGTGGGGGTAGTGATTGCAGCAGCAACTGGTGTCTTGGCTACTGCGGTAATTGTAGTTATTTCTCTATCCATCTACAGGAGATATTCTAGGATAAACGACGTGTACTCACATTCGGGAGAAGATGTTCCTCGACCACAAGTCATCCAGGGCAATCTGTTGACACCAAATGGCATTCACAGATCAAATATTGACTTCACTACAGCCATGGAAGCTGTGTCTCACCCCTCGAATATTGTGGTGAAAACACGATTTTCAACCTATTACAAAGCTGTCATGCCTTCTGGAAAACAATACTTTGTCAAGAAGCTTAATTGGAGTGACAAGATATTCCAAGCAGGTAGCCATGAAAAGTTTGGAAAAGAGCTAGAGACACTAGGGAAGTTGAGCAATTCGAATGTCATGACGCCACTTGCCTATGTCTTGACTGTCGATAGTGCTTATCTGTTCTATGAGTATGCAGAAAAGGGCACCCTTTCTTATTTTCTGCATAGTAACTTTGGAACCGATTTGGAGTGGGCAAGTCGTTACAGTATAGCACTTGGGGTTGCTCAGGGTTTGGCTTTTCTCCATGGATGCGCTTCTGGTCCAATTCTACTCCTAGACCTTTCCAGCAAAAGTATTCTGCTCAAGTCCTCGAAGGAGCCTCAAATTGGAGAGATTGAGCTTTACAAGGTCATTGATCCTACAAAGAGTACAAGCAGTTTTTCTACAATTGCCGGTTCGGCTGGTTATATCCCTCCTGGTATGCAGCTGTTTACCTTATAAAATGACCATCAATAATGGATCTTTATCTCTATTTGTATATATCTTAGGGTGTCCTTGGAACAAAATTATGATTTTTATGATTTTTTTGCTTACTTAATGGAATACCTTCTATCACAATCACTTGCCAAAAAACAAAAAATGGAAAAATGGAATGTAGATTATAGTTTGAATATTCAGTCAAACTATAAGCACTCAAGTTTGAATTATGTTTTTTTTTTTGGAAAATCAAGTTTGAAAATTATAGTTTAATACTTCAAATACTGTGATTAAATTGCAAATCGTATCAGTGATATGACATATTTGTGAAGAACTAAACCTAGCTAAGGTTTTTGATTTTTCACTAAAATTTCAGAGGTGTTTATGTTTTGGATTTCAGAGTATGCTTACACGATGAGGGTCACGATGGCTGCGAACGTCTACAGCTTTGGGGTAATTCTGCTGGAACTGCTGTCTGGAAAACCAGCAGTTTGTGAGGGAACCGAATTGGCCAAGTGGGTTGTGAGCAAGTCGGCGCAGCAAGATAAGTGGGATCAGATTCTTGATTTTAGGGTGAGCAAAACATCACTTGCCGTTGAAAGCCAGATGCTAGCAATCCTAAGGGTCGCCCTTACTTGCGTTAGTGTCTTGCCAGAAACAAGGCCGAAGATGAAGAGCGTGCTGCGAATGCTCCTAAATGCAAGGTAAAGGTATCCTCGAGAAATGAAGCTAATAACAGCAGATTGATATAGGGATAAGCATGAGTGTGGATAGTTCACGCAGTTATAGCTGCAGTTCTTTTGCATACAATACATTACAAAAGCTAGATTATAGAATATAATCTGTATGTATTATGTTCAACTTATTTGGCTTTCTGTATGTGGTATGTATATAGCAGTTTTGGATTGATGAGCTAAATATGAGGTGGTTGACCTTTATAATCCTTGTCACCCTTGAAATTTGAATGAATGAGATCAGAGAGATAGGCACCTCTTTGTAAGAAAATATTAGTCTATAATGTGATTAAAGCTTTGTATTTGCTTTGCTAATTTGACTTGCACAATTTAAAGTTAAATTCTTTTTCAACTATTTGCCATTCATGTAAATTTTTAGTCATGTATATTTGGTTGCTATAACCATGTTTTTGTTCTTTATAAGCAGCAAGAATTTCTTTTTATCAGCTAAAAGAATACAATTAGAATAAATTTAAGGTAAATTGAACAACAGTTTAATATAAGTTAGTTTTGACTTATAAGTAAAAACGTTCGACATCAATTCATGTTAGACAGAATTTTATTTTATTTTGACTTAAAACTCAACTTATAAGTCCAAAAATAAGTGGTTGTCAAAAACCTTGATAGTAAAAAATAACTTATAAGTTAGTTTGCAAGAATAAAATTATAGTAGACGAACAATATTTTTAAGCACAAAGAAGACAGAATGGACGTCCTGCCATAATAACAATTATTAGTCAAAAACTAGAACAACACATTGGAAAACAAATTGAGCTAAATCCCTCTGCATAACTAAGATCACTGACAACAAACTGAGAACATTGGGCGGAAAAAGAACCAGGGAATCATATAGAGCTTCAGAGCTCACAAGCTCAATCCAACATGCCACCAAACTATCCCAGAAAGGCACCCCCAAGGCTTCAAGCACCATCATTAACAAGTTGTATAGCCAACAAACTTCAACATTCATCATGGCAAAAACATAAAAGCTACCAACCATTGGTTTGGATATATCCTACTTGAATGAACTTTATTCTTAAACCCTAGATAATCAAATTTAAGTATTGAAAAACTAGTAAGTCAAAGCTTAATTGATAAGAGAACAATGAAAACTAAATTAAACACACTTGACCACTATGATAATGTATATTTTTTCAAGGGTTTTCACTTCATAAAAGTATACGGTAAAAATAATGGTAACTAAATGCTCTTCAAAATTCTGCTCCTTAGTTCAGCATAACTTCAGTTAAGCAGACAATACACGGTGGCTTGTGTCTTTTTTCCGAGCTCACATCAAGACAAGAATGATGAGTGGATCCGAGCCAAAGAAATACACTTAAAGAAAGTAATTGCAGTGAAACTAGAGAGTGAGATCCTTAGGGTCCTCTATTATCTTAGCTAGGGTTTGCAAGAACGAAGCCAGATCGGCACCGTATATTACACGATGATCAGCTGTAACATTTACCTGTAGAATTTAAATTTACCCAAAGTAAGAAAACAAGATACAACTCCCAAATGTTTGTTAAAGAAAATTAGCTCATCAGAGTGATAATAGTTGAGATATACCTGCATCTGGCTTTTCATGCCAATCCGACCATCCTTGGTACCAACAACAGTGGGCTGAGACGCTCCTACAGCCATGATTGCACCCTGCAGAAAAGAATGACCCCACCACATTGGTTAAATTTCCCCCATTCAGGGCAGGAAACTAGTAAAGTTGTCTCATAAGGGACCTGGCACTGGTTGAGATTTAATTTAAACACTTACAGTCCCTGGTGGTAAGATGGCATCAAAGCGATCCACACCAAACATGCCGAGGTTAGAGAGAGTAAAAGTACCTGCATCACCAGCAAACAGCAGTGTTAAGCAAGTATAAGGGTTATCATCCTCCAGCCATAAAAGCCTTTAAGTGAGATTATGTAGATAGAACAGCACGGCAATTGGAGGAAAATGGTCGCTGCATAACATTATTAGGTAGAAATGTAGCTATAACTTGCAGAATAACTTTGCAGCCTAAAGAAACTCTAGACTGCATCAACTCATGATGATGGATTATCACAAATTCATAAAATTTTAATATTTAGGTAAATGAGTATATATTGTTATGACAGTCGTGACTAGGATCTGGCGGTGATATACCCTTGCATAAGCTTATAGGGAAACTAATGGAAAATGATTTACACGTCAATATCAGGTACTTGTTTAAGGCTTACTGTACATGAGCATTTAAATGACAAGTTACACTGTTTTATAGATAACTTTTAGATTACCCCATACAGAGCATATTACCCTATCATTAAAACAGTGGTTAATGGAAAAAATCTAATCATCACAGCTGAGCAGAAGCAACAGGATACTAGATATAACTCAGGTCTGAGCAGCCTAACAAATTAGGTCATGAACTACCTCTAAGCAAAATATAAAATAATATTTAAGGCAAACCAGAAGTCTAAACATTTTCCCACCCAGAAGTTACTTTGTATAACTAAGCTCTTTTTTTTAAAAAAAAATTCTAAATTTTTTATTTACAAGGTTTATATGACACATCCACCTCCTCGCAAAGGAATAATAGACTTACATCACGATATCTTTTTCTTCCTCATTCTGATTTTGGTTCAAAGCTTTAAATGTGAGTACATTGCTCCGGAAATAAATAAAATCAAAAACAAAAGAGACTCCAAGCTGAGTAAAGGGAGTATACAAGAAGCTGAGCCACTGCAATTGCTGAATCAATGTGGCACACTTTTTTAAGGAACCTCAAACTGACATTCAGGAGTACAGATATTTTTTTATAATAATAGTGCTACACTGCTTATTTTATACTCCCTCCGTTCTACGAAAAGAGTCTCATTTGAAAAAAATTATAAAATGTTCCAAAAAAGAGTCCTCTTTTTGTTGATAATAGTATAAAATAACATAATATCCTCAAACATAACAACACAGTCTCACTACCATGCCACCACTACTAGACTAAACACTCAAAATATTTAGGGATAAACAAGGAAGTAAAGTATATCCTTAAAGTGTACAAATTATCCAAATGGGACTCCTTATGTGGAACTGATGGAATATTTATTATTTTGATAGCAAAATGAAGCCGATTATGTGGAACAGTGTGTTGTCAGTCATGTACTTAAAGTCGGTTGGTTTTTCCTTCCATCAGAATTGTATAATTTTCTGAAGGTTAAACACACTACATCCACGCCAATCACAAGAGATCACATGTTTGTTTCATTTAGAAATCTTTGAATTGACCTCTTGTAGATTTTCGTTGAAACCTCAGGTAACGTTTGATTCGCCGAATAGGATTTTGGTGTAATGCAATAGCCTACGTAATGCAATAAAGCTGTAATGTAATGATAATAGGTCATTACAACATGTTTATTTGGTTCATACTTGGTACTTGAGTTATAATTTTAATGTTATTCCATTACATCTAAAATTGTATTTGGTTCACTAAATAAGTAAATATAGGCATGGCAACAGCGGCCCAAGCCCACAGGCCAACCTAATCCACCCATAAAAAAGTGGATTTTGGGCTTATATTTTTAAACCCAATAAAACCTGAGACTTTTTGGCCTTACCCAAAGCAGTCTAACCTTAGGTGGCCAGCCCAACCCATTTCTTAATAGCAATCCAAAACTAAACTATATCATTAACTCTATCCACTATAACACTACTCTAAAGTAAAGAGTCAAATTCAACTCTTTTAGGAATTTAGATGTAAGTAAACAAAGAAAATAAATATTAATTCTAGTTTTTATTATGGACTTCCATTCTCATGTACTCTTTCTGTCTCTCACTCGTCTTACTCAAATCAATTGTTTCTAGTGTTTTAATTCAATATTTTTATCGAAAAGCTGCTTCCATCTCTTTCTATATACTTGAATTGGATTTTGCATGATATAACTGTATAAATTATTATATTTTATCAAAGGGTATCAAGTGTTTTAACTTTTGTAGTAAGACTATTTGGGAACGATGATGATTTTGGGTCATTCAGTATTATTTGAAAACAAATAAATTATAAATAATGCTTGGATTGTGTACAAGCAAACATATGCAACAAAAAAACAAAACAAAAAATTCAAAAACAATTAGCAAGTTAGTCAAAATTGATTATCCATTATCGATGCCATGTTAATCAATTGAAACTGCTTGTTTGTTTTAATCTACACCATTTTTTTCCTAGATGATTATTACTTTGTTTCATGAAAAAGATTAATAACATTACAATGACCTAATTTTTTAAATTAAAATAAATAATAAAAAATATGTAAAAGTCCAATAGGCCAGCCCAATCCATTGTGCTATGGGCCATGGGCCTCACTTTTAGAACCCAATAAAACCGGACCTTTTTTTCCCAACCCAGTATGGCCTAGCCCATTTGTCGTGTCTAATTAAATATATGATTGTATCTAATGAATAAAGTAAATTCTAAGTCAAAATGTAAAATTAGTCGTAATCTCATTGTTTAGACTTTTCTGAGCTATTGCATTACAAACATAATGAGTTAATACACTCACCGGAGGACCCAATAAAAAACATCCAAAAAATGATGTAATGTGTGTTAATGCATGTAATCAATGAACCAAACAGAAAAAATGTGACATCAATGTAATAGCTTATTGACCAAACGCTACCTTAGTGTGTACGCCAATACTCCTTCAAGAAGCCCCCCTCCCTCCCCGCCCCCTCCCCCTCCCCCCAAAAAAAATAAAAAAATAAAATAGGGGAGCAGCTACTTAACCTAGCCAAGGTTCCATAGAACTTGCATCGGATGACAGTAATACTTTCTTCCTATTGTACTTGAATACCAGTAGGACACAATTCGATGTGGATTCTTATTTTTACATCCGCCATTTATAGGAATGAAGGGATATTAGCTCCCTATAACTACAAATTGAAGATTAGCCATAACCATAAATGATGAAGATCAATACCAAAAAATAATAAAAATTCTGATTAGATAAATCATTAATCACAGTATTTAAAGTAGACCCTTCGTTAATATATTTCATAGTAATCAGAGTGTTAAAAGTTGACCCTGCATCAATATATCGTCTTCTAATAAGGTGTTAGCATTGGATGGACGATGAAGGACGTATGGGGAACAAAATCAGGTTGGTAGATAAATAAAATTTATTTCAAAGTAATAACTATTAATTTACCTAATGGCACCTGAGAAGTGTGAAGAAATCATGCATTAATAAGATTCGTAAGTACCAGTGGTGTATTCATGCGGCTGCAGCTGCTTTGCCCGGGCCTTGTCAACCAATTCTTTCCACTTTCGTGATAATGTGTATATATCAACCTGAAACAAACATTAAGAAAACCACCTTACAATACAGCATTTCAAATCTAGACACCACATGATAAAAGTCACGAAACTAATGTATAACAAACATCAGATTAGCATTTACCTTGTCAGCATTGGGAAGCACAGGTGTAATCAACCCACCATCGATAGCCACAGCTACAGCAATATTTATGCTACTATTATATGTAAAGCTTTTTCCATCTCTACAACTTGAATTCACAACAGGGTGTTTAGCCAGTGCAAGGGCCGTCGCCTTTGCTAGCATTGCCGTCATAGTCACTCCCTTTGATTTAATCTGAAAAGTTTTCCAATACCAAAAGAACGTTAAAAAAATATGAACACCATGTACTGGGATGGTGCCACCTTACTGTTATTGAATAATAAATGTTTACTTATCAAATAAACATTAACCCAATTGACAACAGAAACCATTTAAGAATATTAACCACATAAAGAACTAGCATTGGCAGAAAAATAATTTTGGTAACACAAACATTGCAAAGGACCTAGGATAGCTGAAGCTAATCTATCGAAATTAACTAACGTTATGCCAGTTTGTCGATCTTATGTTAAATAAAGTCTTCATCTAAAAAAAATTCAGTTGAATTATGAAATTCATCACATTCCACTGAATTATTAAACAAGCCATAATTATGTCCCAAATCCCAATCTGAGCATACATCTATGTAACTGTATCCGTAAATTAGTTACACCCATAAAACAGGGACGAACCAGGATTTCTTTCAGCGGGGCCCTTGAATGTTGACATTTAAACTAAAGAAAAAATAATATCTTAGTTACAAAAATTGTCAAAGAGGCATATAATTGTTATCCAATGATGATCATCCTTTTTATTAAAATATAAATATATAGACCTTGACTTCCTCAAATAATCCTATTAGCTCCTAATTTTTTTATAATAAAGTATACTAATAAATAAAATTATTCGAATACAAAAAATTATCAAATAAAAGATAAAAGTAATAATCTATGTAGAAGACTTGTAGGTAATATCACAATATACTCAGTTCTCAATATTTTATTTTCTGACTATGTATTAGATACACATTAATGCAAAATGAAAGAATCCAATCCTAGTTTCCCCCTCATAATTTTTTTTCAGAATATGAAATTTGTTATAATATTTTATATTTTAAAAATAATTTAATATACCAATAGAGAATATTTTTGGTAGCTTGTGAGCTGTGGTAACTAAAGAATTTTTTTTTTAAGAAAAACAGGAGGGAAGTAAAGTACAGCAAAACATAAGAGATAATGAGTAATCGGAAGAGAAACAGAGTGGGAAGAGGTGTATAATGAGTGTGATCAATAGAATAGAAGTTTTAAAAAATGAATTGTAGAGGAAATTATTATCTATCTAATCTTTTTAAATTGGAACCCTTAAGGAAGATTCTTACTATCAGTTGACTTCAAAAATAAATAAGAAGTGAAGGTGATTACATTGTATTTCACATTCAAAGAGAGAATTTCCAAAAATTGTGGGGGGATCCTCCTCTCTGTCTTAAACACCCATTATCTTCTTCTATTCCCAATTTTATGGATGAAAGTTTGCCATCACTTCACCTTATGTCAATTTTGGGTGGAAACTCAACTACAACTATTCAACAAACAGTAAAAACATTAAACTCATAATTAACCATAGCAAGTTTTTACCTTCTTGTAGAGGGCATCAAGTGCATCAGTTGAAATAGTATACCCAACCCTAAAAGTAGGCACCGCAAGACTCTCCACCATATTCCTACTAACAGCTGCCTGCATTGTGGTAAACGGAACAACCGAACCCAATTCAATCCCCGGTCCAGCCACTGGTGCAACAGTAACACTCGGTTTAGCCACTTCTGCCGCCGCTACAACACCAGCAGCTGCTGCAGCCTCGACATCCGTAGCAACAATCCTTCCCATTGGCCCACTTCCAACCACACCGCTCAACTCCACCTTCAACTCCTTTGCTAACTTCTTTGCATAAGGTGACGCCACAATCCTCTTCCCTCCTTCCGATGCTGGATGCACTGATGAACCAACTACCTTTATTGCCTTAGGCACAGAATCAGTAGCTGCAAAATTATTAACGAACTTTAAGACAAATGTACAGAAATTTTAATTAAACTTTATTGTGTCATTAGGGAAAAATGACCAGTTCCCCACCCCGGTTTTTGTTTTCATTTCTTCAGTAGTTATTTACATCCCACTAATGGAATCAACAAAATTCAGAGAAACATTTACATTACTAAGGTTTAATTTTTAAACTTTTCAGTCCTTCAAAACTTCAAGTGCAAGTGTGCAACACATACAAACTCTAATGCTATTACATATGATAATATTAGTTAAGCCAAAACAAGGTTTTTGTGTTGGCTTATATTAATAGACAAAGGCCCCCTTGATTTAAAAGCATACTACCTACCCTACAAAAATAGAGTCCACATTTAAATGTGAAACTTTCTTAGAAAAATCAGACAGTCAAAATTTAAACTTTCTTCAATATTGTACAATTTGATAACTTTTGACCAAAAAATTTATATGCTCTCACTTGACAGAGAGAGTATATGACTACTCCTACTCGTAATAAAGTGAGGTTATGTATAGAAACAATAAATTGCACCGAAATTGCTTGTCCAAAATTAAAATTAAGTTCAATTTTTACCCTTGGTGGAGAGAGAATCAGCTGGGCCAACCTCTGCCGGAGCTGCCGCCGGTGGCGGCGGAGCTGAAGCTGAAGGTGCATTTGAGGCTTTTGATCTGGCTTGTTCAATCTCATCTTCGGTTTCAGCTAAAAGCCCAATAGCTGACCCAACAGCAGCAATGCCGCCTTCTTCCACCATGATGGCGGCCAAGTAGCCGTCGTAGAACGTCTCTACGTCCATGTCGGCTTTATCGGACTCCACAACGACCACGGATTCTCCTTTGGAGAGCTTGTCGCCTTCGGATTTCACCCAGGAGACGATTTTGCCTTCAGTCATTGTGGAGCTGAGCGCCGGCATGAAGATTTCCCGGATCTTGGCTTGGATTACGGGGTTTTTTATCCGGGTATGGGCGTACGGCGGAGAGATAGCGGCCGTGCGGCGGAGAGTGGTGGTGGTGGGGAGGAAGGAAGTGTTGAGAAGGTGCGCCATTTTCTATAGAGAGAAAGTTTGAGGAAAAGGGGAATTTCAGAGAGAGAAATGGGGATTTCTGGAAAGAGAACTGGGGGTTTCAGATAAAGAAATGATGGGATTTTGGGAGGAGAAGAAGAAGAAGAAGGGTGGTTAGGGGTATTAGGGAAGAAGAAAGAAGTGGGTTGATTTCTCGAATGTATCGAAACAGGGGCGGAGGTTTCAACCACTTTACCGGTGGAATGGTGATGAAATGTATGTGTGTATTGGTTTAGTTTTGGCATTTTTTTATTATTATTGTTCAATTCAATGAATTTTTTTGATCCCAACTTTGTTTTTCTATCGGCTAATACTCCATCCGTCCCAAATTAACTGCTCAGTTTTGATTTTTTAAAATCAAATTGACCATTTTTAAAACTAATATTTTTACTATTTTTGCTAAAATATAGGTGAAGTGATTATAACCAAAAGAAAATATATACAATTTATTACTAATCCCAATTTTTATAATTTTAGAAATATATTTATATATGCTTAATTATTAATTCTAAAAATAGTCAATTTAACTTAAAAAAGTCAAAACTGAGCAATTAATTTGGGACGGAGGGAGTATTAAATTGGTCACTGTATTTTATTTTAGGAAAGCTTTTCACTGTGTTTTTGAGTTTTCAAAAAGGAGAAGGAAAATAATAATAATAATAATTTTTAAAAAAAATTTATTTGTGTATTTTTTGAACACGTAAAAGTATTGTATTTTTAATTTGGCTTTTTATCGTCTTTTTTTTCTTATTTCTTTGGAGATACTCTCTCCTACATCTCTCTTGTTTTGATTTAATATTTTTTTTTTGTGGAATTTGTTTTTCCCTCTCGTAAGATTTTTTTTCCTCATGAAATGACTGCCGTTTTCTCTCTTGTGATGGAAATTTATTATCAACCCTTTGGAGATTTTTTTTCGTTTGCGAAACTTAAACAGATGAATATATATTATTCAGATTTGAATACGACGTTATCATGACATTGACGGGTAGTTCTTTCGTTATCTGTGTTAAAAAATGGTCTACATCTGCGTATTTTATTATTATTTTAGTAATATGACTGTATTTCAAGAGTCTTTACCGTGTTCACTAGCGTTGTTAAAATCGATCGTCATTTTTCATAATTGTCTGTTACTTTGTTGGAAAGAATTACTATTTTAATTCTTTTATTATACTTATTTCATCTTTTGTAACATATTATGATTTTAATATATTTCAGCATTTTGAATAGCTTAATAAAAATATATATAAAAACAAAAAATCAAAGCCTCGAACGTATAATTGTATAATTGAGCTCTATCAATTGATTGTGTTTGTGATAATTTTGATCCTTCTTTGGTTCTTTAAAAAATTAATGTGTTTTACTATGTAATGTTATTGTTCTTGAATAAGCTTTAAGCCTATGGTTGGGGTTACACATGAAAATTTTAAATCCAAAGGAATTTTTTGTTCATTTAAAAATAATTTATTTTAAATATAACTTATTTAATTTATAACACAGTATTTGAAACTCAAACGAAACATACTAAAATTAGGAAATTGACATTTTCACATAACTTTTTGATATTTTTACATGAAAACCGTCGTTATAGATCCTATAGTTTTACTGTCGCTATACATCTATTGCAATACTTTTCATATGAAAATATGAAAAAATCATGTGAAAATATCAATTTTCTAAAATTAGTGCAGTACGTTTAAAAGTTTATAAACTACAATTGTAATCACCAAAAACGTTAAAAATATTAGTGCGATTCGTTTAAAAGTTTACAAGCTACAACTGCAATCACTGAAAACGTTACTAACATTAATAACTGAATAAATCTAAGAGCTTAGCTTTAGTGGAAGGCATGTTTAATTGTGGTGATGTTTGACATGTTATGTGACGCCCCCAAAATAGGTCCACACAATCTATTCTGATTCGGCTAAATACATGGTACATAATTCAAATACAAATTTTATTTATACAACTATTAATTGTCGTGTAAAATACGACAAAACATAATATGTGAGTTTCAATACAAATATTGTATTGTAGACAATATCCAAACTCAAATAAAGTCCTCATTACAATTATTGTCACACTATTTTATAAAATAGTGAGGATTATTATAATAACCATCTTGGACCATTACTCCACTCCCCGACTAGTCCCATCTACATTCTCGCCTCCAAAGAAGAACAATGGAACCAAAAGAAAAAGGGTGAGCACAACTATTCCAGTAAAGAATATTATAACTAAGATAATGTAAAACAAATTATCCTTAGTCTTCAATAGAAAAAAATTTGATAGAATACAATAGACAACAAATTTTAGATCAACAACTGCAACGGAAATAATAATCTATTAAAAGAGTCAAGTAGAGCATGATGTCTACTATCTTGTATGATTTAAAAGTCTATCATCAATATTTTATCCATGTAACACCAATCAATAATTATTTTTAATCAACGAATTATCTACGTACTACGGGCCAAAGATAATCGTTTGCATCACCAGTGGTCATGATCATGTCAAATACCTGTCCATATATGCACTACGGGCCAAAGATGACACCACAAACCTTTATCTGTAACATTAAATGTTATGATTATACCAATACACAAATTTTTGTCATAATCATACCAATCAACAGTCCATATTTGCATTACAGGTCAAATATAACTTTCACCACAATATAAACATGAGGATGATGACAATAATATAAAGAATCAATCAAGTGAGATCAATGATAAATATTAGAGATTTATAATTTAATTTATCCAGAGTTCAAAAATGTCCAAATTGTCAACATGATAACTAATTGTGGAGTAAAATTTAAGAATGATATTCATATATTAAAAATAATTTAGAAAAAAAAAATTATGTTGTGAATAGTACCATATAAATAGTACCCATAAATAGTACCCCGACATGAAAAGATTAAAATTTAATAAGAAAGTTCAGACCAATATTCCACTGAAATGATATTAGCTGAAGCGCAAATCTTAAGAAATTTCTAATCATTTCAAGAATTATAGAATCAATACTTACCATAGTAAGTTTAAATTTAGGAATATGAAATAAAATAATATCACTTACATAATATAGAGTATGAAAGAAAATGATATCCCTTGCGAGTATTGAAAGAAATTAACATTATTTACCTTAGTAGAAACTAGATCTGACTTGAAATATCAGATATTATCCTAAGAAAATCTTGCACTAAAAGTTATATTTAAAATATTCTTATACTCAAAAGAAATACTCACAATATTGCAGTAGGAATGCTTGTAATTTTTGGTTTGTTTAGGATGGAGGGTTACCCCCCTTTTATAGTGCAACACGGAGGAAGGAAAACAATTTAATCTACCTAACTTTTTTTTTCTTTCAATGCCTAACTTCCTCATTTCTTATTGGTTGAGGTCCACACCTTTAGAAAACAAATGAATGCATTGCAGGAGAAAACCTCCGCCCACCAACTTGGAAAAGAAAAAGAATACAAAGCAAACATTCTCATCTCCACTCATAACTTACATGCCTACAAATCATATATTATAATAATATTACTATTTAAAAAGTTATAAATTATAAAATTATACTATTATATTATCACATTATACTATTATGATGTAATATTATAATTGTGACGCCCCCAGAATAGGTCCAATCCACCCAACCCATTCTAAGTCGCCAAATACATGGTACAAAAACTAAATACAAACTTCATTATTACAATTATCGTGCAAAATACGATAGCACATATACTGTGAGTTTTAAAAACTGTAACTCTCATCCCAACCTTGGATAGCACCTCACAGTGATACCTTACATAAAGGTACTGTGACGCCCCCAAAATAGGTATACAACACCCATTCTGAGTCGTCAAAATACATGATACAGAAACAACTACATCTTTACTGTTACAACATAAGAACTGTGAGTTTAAATATAAATATTATCATCTAGACAATATCCACACTCAAATAAGTCCTCATTACAATTATTGATACATTATTTCACAAAAATAGTGAGGACTACTAAAATAACTTCTAGAACCATCATTCCATACCCCGACTAGTACTCGCTACATTCTCGCCTCCTGAGAAAAATGGAACAAAAAGGAAAATGGTGAGCTCAACTAGCCCAGTAGAGAACATTATGACTAAGATAATACATAATAAATAATCGTTAGTCTTCAACAGGGAAAAATCTAATAGAATACAATAGACAACAAGTTTTAAATCAATAACTACAGCGGAAACAGCAAACCATTAGAAGAGTCAAGTAGAGAATGAGTTCTACTATCTTCTAAGATTTAAAAGTCCATCATCAATATTTTATCCCTGTAACAACAATCAATAACCATCTTTAATCAAATATTCATCTTTGCACTACAGGCCAAAGATATTCATTTGTATCACCTGTCAGTCATGTTCATCTCAGCACCTGTTCATATTTGCACTACAGGCCAAAGATATTCATCAAGTAATCATACATCTTTGCACTACAGGCCAAAGATATTCAGTAATATCATCATTTAGGACTGAGGATGATGAAAAATATCTTAAAAAAAATGAATCCAGTGAGACAGAAGGACAAATAGTAGGGATTCGTATAACAATTTATCCAAGATCAATAATACTTCATAATAATTAATTGTGAAGCAAAATTCAAAAATAAAGATCAAAACATGGATACAATCAAAGATAGTAACCATAATAGATATCTTGGACAAAAAAAGAAAATTTTATTTTTCGATGAATAGTGCCGTATTCGTGAATAGTGCCATATACGTGAATAGTAACGTATACGTGAATAGTAACCCCGACACAAAAAGTTTTAAATTTGATAAAAACTCATGTTAATATTTCAGCATAATGATATTGAAGAAAATAATATCATTTAAGAAGAAAATAATATCCGTTACCTCAAAATATCAGTACTTCTGGTCGGAATACCAGTATAAGGCTGAAAGAAACTTGCTCTGATGAATAGAAACTCTCAAAATATCTAAATACTCACAAAATACACTCAATAATCTAGAGAGAGAAAGAGAGAAAACTTGTTTCTGGTGTGATTTTCAATTCTAACTTAGCCCTCTATTTATAGGAAAATGTTAGCACGCCGAAGCAGACTTAACCTGCAACCTGATGGCTTTACCTGCTACTATTCTCACCCACCACATTTAAATAAAAATCTCAGCACATTTCATCACCAACCAAGAGTGGGCCCCACTAATTCTAGAATTTTTCACCAAAATGATTAACTCCGAAAATTCAACAATTTCTGAACCAGTCATCTCGTAAAATTCATAATAAATCATACGTTCATTTTTAACGGTTCAAAATTTGTGGACATATACTCAACTTATATATGTATGACATATCCAAAAATTATCACGATCCAACGGTCGGATTAAAAATTATTACCCCCGCAAAATATCTCAAAAACCCTGATTTTTAATACCTCCATTCCGACAAAAATACTGATAAAAATCTCAACATTAACTCCTTCATTTTTAACCACAAAAATATATCCCTCATTTATATCCACATAAAATAAATATTTCCTTATCATATGAATCAATAATTAATTATTCACAAATAATATTACAAAATCACATTTATGACAACCAGACTGTTCTCAAGAAAGAGGGGGCTTTCCAATAAGGATTTCTCCTTACTGGCGCGTAATTAGATGACCAAATCTCTCCTTAGACAGAACTTTCTAGGCATTGCCAATAATGTTATCTAATAATATTATTCAAATAATATGAATTATTGATCTGATAATGGAAAATACTGTGCAGCAACAATTATTGAAACAACAATAATATAAAATATCAAAGCAGCAATTATTGAATCAATAAAATAAAATATTGAATAATAACTACCGTAACAATTATTGAGTAGTGCCTTCTTACGTAAGAATCAATAATTGATGCAATACCGTGTGCTACTGTATTTTAACCACCGGGTATTCCAACAGTATTAATGGTAACAACTACGCCGTTATTTATAAACAACTTATACTTGTCATTTTCTTCATCCAATCGCTTTCCATTATGGGGCCCATACAAGGCTGCGCCGTCGTACGAATATTTCCCGACAGCAAGAATATTCCACGACCAAACGAATATTCCCCAACAAAATGAATATTTTATAACCACTTGCTTATTTTACAAAATTTGCACATTTCACCCATAACCAAAGTATTATTTCAAATTAACCCCTTATTATTCACAATAATATTTAGAGAAAATTTGATTTTATTCATTAATAAGCTGGGGTCTTACAACCTCCCCTCCTTATGAAATTTCGTCCTCGAAATTGACGTACGTACCTGATATTTCGAAAAGGTGAGGATACCTCGCTTTCATTTCTGATTCCAACTCCCAAGTCATTTCTTCAATAGCATGGTTTCTCCACAAAACCTTAACTTGTGGTATAACCTTTGTGCGTAGGATATACTCGTTCCTATCCAAGATCTTAACAGGTACCTCCTCGTACGTTAAATCTTCAGCTATCTCGTCTGGTTCTAACTCAATAATGTGGTTCGAGTCTTTAACATATTTACGAAGCATAGATATGTGAAAAACATTATGAACACGAGACATGCTTAGAGGTAATGCGAGTCTATATGCCACATTTTCTATTCGCTTAAGAATCTCAAATGGACCAACAAATCTTGGATTGAGCTTTTCTCTCTTCCTAAATCTTGTAACTCCCTTCCATGGTGCAACACGTAACAATACATGATCTCCAATATTAAATTCCACGTCCTTCCGATGAAGATCCGCATAACTCTTTTGTCGATCCTGTGCCGTTTGTATACGTTGTCGAATCGTTTGGATCTTCTCTGTAGTCATGCGTACCAACTCTAATCCCAACAATGTTGCTTCACCCACCTCGTCCCAACATACTGGAGAACGACATTTTCTTCCATACAACGCCTCGAATGGAGCCATACCTATGCTCGCCTGATAACTGTTGTTGTAGGAGAATTCCACCAATGGTAGGTACTTATCCCAACTCTCTTTGAGATCTAGGACACAGAGTCTTAATAGATTTTCAAGAGTTTGAATAGTCCTCTCTGATTGTCCGTCCGTTTGAGGATGGTATGCCGAACTGAATCGTAAATCCGTGCACATAGCTTTCTGCAAGCTAACCCAAAATCGTGAAGTGAATCTTGGGTCACGATCCGAAACTATGGATACTGGCATGCTATGCAATCTCACAATCTCGTTCACATACATACTAGCAAGACGTTCAAGGGAATAAGTCTCACGTATCGGTAAGAAATGAGCAGATTTGGTCAACTCCAGACTTTGTGTTCCTAACGATTTTGACTTGAAGCATAGAATAATGATGGAGGCACACAACACACCGTTTGCAATCCATCCTGGGAGTATCAAAATGTATCACGATCTTCGACACACATTTTGGTGGAGCAATATGAAAAGAGAGATCGCGGAGTTTATCTCGAGATGTTTAACTTGTCAACGTGTAAAGGCGGAGCATCAAGTGCCAAAGGGTCCATTGCAACCACTTGAGATTTTGAAATAGAAGTGGGAACACATTACCATAGATTTCGTTACAGGTCTTCCCAAGGTTTCTCAAGGCATAGATGCGACTTGGGTTATTGTTGATAGATTACTCAAAGTATTCCTTCTTCATCGATTCTTGCTTCTGGAATAGCACCTTCTTGCACTTTCTTCTTCATACGCATCAGCTCTATGTTCGTAGCTTGAGCAGCTTTAACTTTATCGATTAAAGTCGGTTCTACTCGTATATTTGATATTATCATGTGGGTACTTGGAGCCTTCATCTCTATCTCCATCCTTTGCAAGTCATACAAAATGGGCCTTTGTGTTAACAACATTGCACTCGTACCCGCATATGATCTTCTACTCAATGCGTCAGCTACTACGTTTGCTTTTCCAGGATGATATTGGATGGTATGATCGTAATCTTTCAACAGCTCGAGCCAACGTCGCTGCCGCATGTTGAGTTCCTTTTGAGTGAAGAAATATTTGAGGCTTTAATGATCTGTATAGATCTCCACTTTCTCCCCATACAAGTAGTGTCTCCAGATCTTCAACGCGAAAACGACTGCTGCCAACTCCAAATCATGAGTAGGATAATTCCTCTCATATTCTTTGAGTTGTCGCGAGGCATAGGCTATGACTTTCCCATGTTGCATGAGAACACATCCTAACCATTTGCCTGAAGCATCGCTGTAGATAACAAATCCATCCGAACCAGATGGTATTGTCAGAACAGGTGCCAAAATGAGTCTCCTCTTGAGTTCTTGGAAACTCTTCTCGTATTCCTCACTCCATACGAATTTTGTATCTTTTCGAGTCAGCTGAGTTAACGGGGTAGCGATTCGAGAAAACCCTTCCACGAATCTCCGATAATAACCAGCTAAGCCCAGAAAGCTACGTACTTCGATCACCGTCTTTGGTTGCTCCCAACTTTGTATTGCTTCAATCTTCGCCGGGTCAACAGATACTCTATGTTTTGACACCACGTGCCCTAGGAATGCTACTTCCTCAAGCCAGAACTCGCATTTCTTCAACTTAGCTTATAACTTGTTTTCACGCAGCCTTTGGAGTACCAGCTTCAAATGATGCTCATGATCTTCATGGCTTTTGGAATATATAAGGATGTCATCAATAAAGACAACAACGAACTGATCCAAATAATCCTTGAATACTCGGTTCATTATATCCATGAAAGCCGCAGGAGCATTAGTCAATCCAAAAGACATGACTAGGAATTCATAATGCCCGTACCGAGTTCTGAAGGCAGTCTTTGGAATATCCTCAGTTTTAATCTTCAGCTGATGATATCCAGAACGAAGATCGATCTTTGAAAAGAATTGTGCTCCTTGCAACTGGTCAAACAGGTCATCAATACGAGGTAGCGGATACCTATTCTTAATAGTGACATGGTTTAATTCCCGGTAATCAATACAAAGTCGCACACTTCCGTCTTTCTTCTTTACAAATAAAATAGGAGCACCCCAAGGAGATGTACTAGGACGAATGAAACCGATGTCCAACAACTCTTGTAGTTGGACCTTTAACTCCTGAAGTTCAATAGGAGTCATTCGATATGGGGTTATAGAAATGGGCTTTGTACCAGGTTCAAGATCAATAAAGAATTCAATTTCACGTTCCGGGGGTATACCGAGAAGTTCTTCAGGAAATACGTCAGGAAAGTCAATAACAATAGGAATATTATTCAAATTTGACGTGTCTTTATTCAAATCCATAACATGGGCTAAGAAAGCTTGACATCCGTTTTTTAATAAACGAATGGCTTTATGGCTTGATATAACAGTGATTGATTTTAATGGCTTAGTTGCTTGAATTCGTACAATAGGTTGGTTAGGAATATGAAAACTAACAACCTTACGAAAACAATCAATTTTGGCATGATGAGTAGTTAACCAATCAATCCATAAAATCACATCAAAAGCAAGTATCTTTAAAGAGATAAGGTCAACAGGTAATGTGATGGTGCCAACTTGGATCAAACAAGATTTATAAACAGTGGATGTGATGAAAGTTTCTCCTAACGGAGTCTCCACAGATAAATCAAAGTCTAACTTCTCCGGAGTCAAGTTTAAACGTTGAGCACAAGTAGGAGAGATAAAAGAATGGGTAGAACCGGTATCTAATAAGGTATAAACTTCGCATGAATTTATAATTAGCTTACCCGTGATCACCTCGTTTGGGTTCCTAGCATGTTGATCAGTCACGACAAACGCTCTTCCAGGAACCGTTGACTTTATCTTTTCTGGGACAACTTTTTGAGTCACCATCCCCGCTGGACTTGGTTTTGCTACAGTGCAATCTCGAGCGATATGTCCTTCCTTTCCACAATTATAACATACTTTAAGCTGTTGTGGACAGTTTGGGCTGATATGTCCTTCTTTTCCGCACTTATAGCATATAACCGGTGGTCGTTCTCCTCCCTTGGAACTAGTTGCTGTTGGTGCTGACGTCTTCGTATTGTCATTGTTGAATCTCCTCTTTTTAAAATCTCCTCCCGACTCGCTTCTTCTATTTTTATAGCCACGATTACCACCAGAGTGGTTGCCGTTCTTGTCTGTATTTTTCTTTCTCCGCTGGTTATCATTGTTCTGATGACTGCTGTCACCGATATGATCCTGGTTGTGGTCCCTCAGTTGACCGTACTCATTATCTCGCACTAATAATTGAGCCCTGTTGACAACATCTGAATAGAGAGAAAATTTATGAGAAATGAGATATTGACGTATGCCGGGTTTCAAACCTCTCAGAAACATCCTCGTCATACGTTCCTCATTCTCCACCAAATGAGGTGCAAACCTGGACAACTCTGCAAACTTCGCCTCGTACTGAGACACCGTCATGTTATTCTGCTCCAGTCTAATAAACTCCACCTCCTTCATATGACGAATACTTTCAGGAAAGTACTTGTCATTGAACAGTTTCTGAAATGTCTCCCAAGACATGCTGAGTGCGGCTGGATGGGTACGCTTCACAGACTCCCACCAGTAGTCTGCCTCGCCACGGAACATAAAGGTGGTGAATGGAACCTTTTGTTCCTCCGTGCATCCCAAGACATCGAATATCTTGGTAATTTTCTTGACCCACGTTTCCGCCATGATCGGATCCGGCTTTCCCTTAAATTCTGGTGGTCCCAATTCTTTGAACTGTTTGGCTGTGACAAACCGTGAATTGCTATCATTTCCTCCTGTATTTTGAACACGAGTCTCCCTCGTCGGGTTTTGCATGAATTGCAAAAACTTTTAAACATTCCATCGTTCATCATCTGCTCATTGGTGTTTTTCACAGGAGGAACATTGCTAGCCTGTTGCACGTTCTCCTTGTTGGTAAGCACCGGTGTCTCCACGGTCTCATTTACTCCACTGTTAACATTCTCAGTCGACATTCTCAAATACTGCCATAAAACAAGGGTTAATTAAATAAATTAACAAATCACATAATACCCCTATATTATGACTGACCAATAAATAAGCTTAGGTAGGACACACTAGCGAAGGATTTATTCGTCTCTCCCCTCCTAGTTCTATTCTCCGATCTCCGCCAGAGATCATATCCCTAAGCTCTGATACCAACTGTGACGCCCCCAAAATAGGTATACAACACCCATTCTGAGTCGCCAAAATACATGGTACAGAAACAACTACATCTTTTCTGTTACAACATAAGAACTGTGAGTTTAAATATAAATATTGTCATCTAGACAATATCCACACTCAAATAAGTCCTCATTACAATTATTGATACATTATTTCACAAAAATGGTGAGGACTATTAAAATAACTTCTAGAACCATCATTCCATACCCCGACTAGTACTCGCTACATTCTCGCCTCCTGAGAAAAATGGAACAAAAAGGAAAAGGGTGAGCTCAACTAGCCCAGTAAAGAACATTATGACTAAGATAATATAGAACAAATTATCGTTAGTCTTCAACAGGGAAAAATCTAATAGAATACAATAGACAACAAGTTTTAAATCAATAACTGCAGCGGAAACAGCAAACCATTGGAAGAGTCAAGTAGAGAATGAGTTCTACTATCTTCTAAGATTTAAAAGTCCATCATCAATATTTTATCCCTGTAACAACAATCAATAACCATCTTTAATCAAATATTCATCTTTGCACTACAGGCCAAAGATATTCATTTGTATCACCTGTCAGTCATGTTCATCTCAACACCTGTTCATATTTGCACTACAGGCCAAAGATATTCATCAAGTAATCATACATCTTTGCACTACAGGCCAAAGATATTCAGTAATATCATCATTTAGGACTGAGGATGATGAAAAATATCTTAAAAAAAATGAATCCAGTGAGACAGAAGGACAAATAGTAGGGATTCGTATAACAGTTTATCCAAGATCAATAATACTTCATAATAATTAATTGTGAAGCAAAATTCAAAAATAAAGATCAAAACATGGATACAATCAAAGATAGTAACCATAATAGATATCTTGGACAAAAAAAGAAAATTTTATTTTTCGATGAATAGTGCCGTATTCGTGAATAGTGCCATATACGTGAATAGTAACGTATACGTGAATAGTAACCCCGACACAAAAAGTTTTAAATTTGATAAAAACTCATGTTAATATTTCAGCATAATGATATTGAAGAAAATAATATCATTTAAGAAGAAAATAATATCCCTTACCTCAAAATATCAGTACTTCTGGTCGGAATACCGGTATAAGGCTGAAAGAAACTTGCTCTGATAAATAGAAACTCTCAAAATATCTAAATACTCACAAAATACACTCAATAATCTAGAGAGAGAAAGAGAGAAAACTTGTTTCTGGTGTGATTTTCAATTCTAACTTAGCCCTCTATTTATAGGAAAATGTTAGCACGCCGAAGCAGACTTAACCTGCAACCTGATGGCTTTACCTGCTACTATTCTCACCCACCACATTTAAATAAAAATCTCAGCACATTTCATCACCAACCAAGAGTGGGGCCCACTAATTCTAGAATTTTCCACCAAAATGATTAACTCCGAAAATTCAACAATTTCTGAACCAGTCATCTCGTAAAATTCATAATAAATCATACGTTCATTTTTAACGGTTCAAAATTTGTGGACATATACTCAACTTATATATGTATGACATATCCAAAAATTATCACGATCCAACGGTCGGATTAAAAATTATAACCCCCGCAAAATATCTCAAAATCCTGATTTTTAATACCTCCATTCCGACAAAAATACTGATAAAAATCTCAACATTAACTCCTTCATTTTTAACCACAAAAATATATCCCTCATTTATATCCACATAAAATAAATATTTCCTTATCATATGAATCAATAATTAATTATTCACAAATAATATTACAGAATCACATTTATGACAACCAGACTTTTCTCAGGAAAGAGGGGGCTTTCCAATAAGGATTTCTCCTTACTGGCGCGCAATTAGATGACCAAACCTCTCCTTAGATAGAACTTTCTAGGCATTGCCAATAATGTTATCTAATAATATTATTCAAATAATATGAATTATTGATCTGATAAAAAAAATACTGTGCAACAACAATTATTGAAACAACAATAATATAAAATATCAACGCAGCAATTATTGAATCAAAAAAATAAAATATTGAATAATAACTACTGTAACAATTATTGAGTAGTGCCTTCTTACGTAAGAATCAATAATTGATGCAATACTGTGTGCTACTGTATTTTAACCACCGGGTATTCCAACAGTATTAACGGTAACAACTACGTTGTTATTTATAAACAACTTATACTTGTCGTTTTCTTCATCCAATCGCTTTCCGTTATGGGGCCCACACAAGACTGCGCCGTCGTACGAATATTCTCCGACAGCAAGAATATTCCACGACCAAACGAATATTCCCCGACAAAATGAATATTTTATAACCACTTGCTTATTTTGTAAAATTTACACATTTCACCCATAACCAAAGTATTATATCAAATTAACCCCTTATTATTCACAATAATATTTAGAGAAAATTTGATTTTATTCATTAATAAGCTGGGGTCTTACAGGTACAGTCAATAACTGTTTTAGAAATTAATATTTAAAAAATGCTCAAGGAAACCTTCGTACATGGGAGACCATGCATCTAAGTTATAATAGATATCATATGACTTGAGAATCATCCTTGGTTGACCCAATAGACCCCAAAGAAAAATGAAAAAATTGCTATAATGTTCTTTCCAATGGTGAGTCTTCTCTTGCCATATAATTATCTCAATTGTCTCCAATTGAGAATTATATTTTAACCAAACTCCAAGATTATATAAGTAGTGCTCATAGATATAATCAGCAAATGGATGTACATAACCCTATCTTATAATAACACGAAGTCGTATGTCATTAGACATCTTGTATGATAGTGGCAAAATACCCTTCTAATATTGGGTTCACCTCACCCTATTCGGTTCACCAAAATCAACGGTTAAATGACGTATAAAATTCGATACACTTATTTAAACTTCTCAATAAAATTATTTTCATACTATTTAGGGGAAACCTCAACAGCTATAGACCACCGTTCTATTCCTCTGTTACCTCCGCTTGACCGAGCTACACTCTTATTACCTGAAAGGAATTGTAAAGCAAAAGGGTGAGCACAACTAGTCCAGCAAAGAATATCATGACTAAAGATAATTAAATTATCAATAGCCTTCGTCAATAATAAATCAGAGATTTAGAACATATGGTAGATGATAAAACTTTTCAACCATAGTTGCAGCGGAACGAACAATCCATTAGAAGAGTCAAATAGACCATAAAGTTTATTATATTTTCTCCATGCTAAAAGTCCACCAACAATATTTTATCCCTGTAACATCCATCAACAGTTCCTGTCCACAATCATGTGAATAACTCATAATCATAATTGTGATTCGCACCCAGGACGAAGATAATTTTCATCACCTGTCTTTACCTGAAACATCAAAGATCATGGTTCTTATTCCTGTTCATAATTATACTAATAAATTCATCTTTGCGCTACGGGCCAAAGATATTCATCAACAGTTCGCCTTTGCACTACAGACCAAAAATTTCAACAACAGGTCATATTTGCACTACGGGTGTGACGCCCCCAAAACAGGTATACAACACCCATTCTGAGTCGCCAAATACATGGTACAGAAAATAACTACAACTTTATTATTACAATTGTCGTGCAAAATACGACAACACATGTACTGTGAGTTTAAATACAAATAATGTCATCTAGACAGTATTCATACTCAATTAAGTCCTCATTATATTTATTGATACACTATTTTACAAAATAGTGAGGACTACTAAAATAACTGTCTTGAACCATCATTCCACACCCCGACTAGTACTCGCTACATTCTCGCATCCTAAGAAGAAAAATGGAACAACAAGGAAAAGGGTGAGCTCAACTAGCCCAGTAAAGAATATTATGATTAAGATAATATACAACAAATTATCGTTAGTCTTCAACAGGGAAAAATTTAATAGAATACAATAGACTACCATTTTTAAATCAATATTCGCAGCGAAAATTAATAATTCATAGAAGAGTTACGTAGAGAATGAAATCTACTATTATCTATGAATTTAAAAGTCCATCATCAGTATTTTATCCCTGTAACATCAATCAATATTCATCTTCGCACTACAGGCCAAAGATATTCACCAGTTGGTTATGTTCATCTAAACACCTGTTCATCTTTACACTACGGGCCAAAGATATTCATCAGAAATTATTAATCTTTGCACTACAGGCCAAAGATATTCAATTATATCATCATTTAAGACTGAGGATGATAAAAAATATTTTAAAAGAAACGAATCCAGTGAAACAAAATAATAAATATTAAGGATTCGTATTTCGGCTATTCCATGTCCAAAAATACCTCATAAATAATCATAGTGGAGTAAAATTCAAGAATGATCAAAATATGGATACAATCAAAGCTAGTATCCAGAATAGATATTTTGGACGAAAAGAAAAAAAATTTATTTTTCGGTAAATAGTAACTCGTGAATAGTAACTCGTGAATAGTAACTCGTGAATAGTAACTCCGACATGAAAAGTTCTAAATTTGATAAAAAATTCAGATCAATACTTTGGCATAATAATATTGAAAAAAATAATATCATTTAAGAAGAAATAACATCCCTTACCTGGTAAAAATAGTACTTCTAGTTGAAACACCGGATATAGGCTATGACTTGAACTTGCACCGTATAACAATATTCAAAGTATTAAAATACTCACAAGAATACGCTCACTAATATAGAGAGAGAAAAAGAGAGAAATCTGTTGTTTTTGGTGTGATTTTCAATTCTAACCTAAGCACCCTATTTATAGGAAAATGCTTAGAACACCAAAGTAGAAAATTGAATATAATAATATTATATTTACAAAATTGTCAAGCCCACCTTGGAAGATCTGAATTCAGCCCATTCTTATCACATGTTGAGCCCACTAATTTGCAAGAAAACGTTTTTCTTTAAAATAATAATTAAAACTTCCAAAAATCAATTATTTTGGAACTTCAGAACTTCAATAATTCATAATAAATAGCTCTTTTATCAGAAAATTCGAATATTACATTTTTTATAGGAAATTCAATTCTCTACAACTTTACAGAAGAAAATTTTTCCAAATTCCAAACAGAAATTGACCGAAATCCACAAACGGGCGATTTTACAGTTAATAATAAATTTTCGGTCAAGAATTGTGTCCACCAACACACAAAACATGTGTTAATCATTTAATCCAACAAAAATACTCTTCCTCCTCATTTATTCATATATCCCACATTCATTGTAAAAATATCACCATCAATATATTATTAAAATAATATATTTAAATAAATTATTTTATCAGAAAAAGATAAAATATTAATTTTCAACAATTGTCACATTAAAAATTTTCTCCATCTATATCCACATAAAATCAATATTTTTCTCATCATATAAATCAATAATTAATTATACACAAATAATATTACAGAATCACAGTACTGGCAACCAGGTCGTTCCCAAGAAAGAGGGGGCTTTCCAATAAGGATCTCTCCTTACTGGCGCGCAATTAGATGACCAAACCTCTCCTTAGACAGAACTTTCTAGATATTACCAATAATGTTATCTAATAATATTATTCAGATAATATGAATTATTGTTCCAATAATAGAAAATACTGTGTAGTGACAATTATTAAAACAACAGTAATATAAAATATCAACACAGTAATTATTGAATCAATAAAATATAATATTGAACAGTAATTACTGTAACAATTATTGAGTAGTGCCTTCTTACGTAAGAATCAATAATTGGTGCAATACCGTGTGCAACTGTGCAACAACGCGTATTACTGTGTTTTAACCACCGGGTATTCCAACAGTATTAACGGTAACAACTACGCCGTTATTTATAAACAACTTATTTTTGTCATTTTTTTCATCCAATCTCTTTCCGTTATGGGGCCCACAAAAGACTGCGCCGTCGTACGAATATTCCCCGACAGGAAGAATATTCCACGACCAAATGAATATTCCCCGACAATAATGAATATTTTATAACCACCTGCTTATTTGAAATATTTGCGCATTTTACCCATAACTAACCACATTAATCAAATCAACCCTTACTATTTCAAAATAATAAATAGAGGGATTAAATTTCATTTATTAATAATTTGGGGTCTTACAACCTCCCTTCCTTATGAAATTTCGTCCTCGAAATTGACGTACGTACCTGGTGTTTCGAAAAGATGAGGATACCTCGCTTTCATTTACGTTTCCAGCTCCCAGGTCATTTCCTCAATAGCATGGTTTCTCCACAAAACTTTAACTTGTGGTATGACCTTCGTGCGTAGGACATGCTCCTTCCTATCCAAGATCTTGACAGGTACCTCTTCGTACGTTAAGTCTTCGGCTATCTCGTCCGGTTCTAACTCAATAACGTGGTTTGGGTCCTTCACATATTTACGAAGTATAGATATATGAAAAACGTTATGAACACGAGACATGCTTGGAGGTAACGCGAGTCTATAGGCCACATTTCCTACTCGGTTAAGAATCTGAAATGGACCAATAAATTGTGGATTGAGCTTTCCTCTCTTCCCGAATCTTGTAACTCCCTTCCATGGAGCAACTCGCAACAATACATGATCCCCAATGTCAAATTCCACGTCCTTTCGATGAAGATCCGCATAACTCTTTTGTCGATCCTGTGCCGTTTGTATACATTGTCGAATCGTTTGGATCTTCTCTGTAGTCATTCGTACCAACTCTGGTCCTAACAACGTAGCTTCTCCCACCTCATCCCAACATATTGGAGAGCGGCACTTTCGTCCATACAATGCTTCAAATGGAGCCACACCTATACTTGCCTGATAACTGTTATTGTAGGAGAATTTCACCAATGGTAGGTACTTATCCCAACTCCCTTTGAAATCTAGGACACAAAGTCTTAATAGATCTTCAAGAGTTTGAATAGTCCTCTCTGATTGTCCGTCCGTTTAAGGATGGTAAGCTGAACTAAATCGTAATTCCGTGCCTATAGCTTTTTGCAAGCTAACCCAAAATCTTGAAGTGAATCTTGGGTCACGATCTGAAACTATGGATACTGGCATGCCATGCAACCTCACAATCTCATTCATGTACATACTAGCAAGACGTTCAAGGGAATAAGTCTCCCGTATCGGAAAGAAATGAGCAGACTTGGTTAATCTATCAACAATCACCCAAATAGCATTTATGCGTTGAGAAACCGTAGGAAGACCCGTAACGAAATCTATGGTAATGTGTTTCCACTTCTATTTCAGAATCTCAAGTGGTTGCAATGGACCCTTTGGAACTTGATGCTCCGCCTTTACACGTTGACAAGTTAAACACCTCGAAATAAACTTTGCAATCTCTCTCTTCATATTGTTCCACCAAAATGTATGTCGAAGATCACGATACATTTTAGTACTGCCAGGATGGATCGCAAATGGTGTATTATGTGCCTCCATCATAATCTTGTACTTCAAATCAGAGTCGTTAGGAACACAAAGTCTAGAGTAGACTCGAAGTATTCCTTCTTCATCGATTCTCGCTTCCGGAATAGCACCTTCTTGTACTTTCTTCTTCATACGCATCAGCTCCGGGTCTGTGGCTTAAGCAACTTTAACTTTATCGATTAAAGTTGATTCTACGCGTATACTTGACATCATCGCACTCGTTCTTGTATATGATCTTCTACTCAATGCGTCAGCTACCACGTTTGCTTTTCTAGGATGGTATTGGATGGTATGATCGAAGTCTTTCAACAGCTCGAGCCAACGTCGGTGTCGCATGTTGAATTCTTGGAAGCTCTTCTCGCATTCCTCGGTCCATTCAAAGTTTGTATCTTTTTGAGTCAGCTGAGTTAATGGAGTAGCGATTCGAGAAAATCCTTTTACGAATCTCCGATAATAACTAGAAAGCTACGTATTTTGATTACTGACTTATGGTGCTCTCAACTGTGACTCATATCCCAATCTTGGATAGCACGTCACAATGACACCTATCAGTTTACTACCGCACGAATATGGCGTCCCCTACAGAGAGTCTGGCTTCGGTGCATTCCACAAAGGAAGTCACCAGATAAAGGCTCGGGTACAAACTTCTACCGTTAGGTTTTTAACTCCTGAAGTTTAATAGGAGCCATTCGATATGAAATTTTAGAAGTGAGTTTTGTACCAGATTCAAAGATGATACAAAATTCAATATCACGCTCTGGACGTAGGCCAAGAAATTCTTCAGAAAATACGTCAAAAATTTTACTAACAACAGAAATATCATTCAAATCTGACGTATTTTTGTTCAAGTCCATGACAAGGCTAAGAAAGCTTGACATCCGTTTTTCAATAAACGAATGACTTTACGGCTTGATATGAAAGAGTTTTACTTCAACGGTTTAGTTGCTTGAATTCGAATAACAGGTTGCTTAGGAATATGAAAACTAACAACCTTACGAAAATAATCAATTTTGGCATGATGAGTAGTTAACCAATCAATTCCTAAAATCACATCAAAAGCAAGTATCTTTAAAGTAATAAGGTCAACAGGTAATGTGATGGTCCCAACTTGGATCAAACAAGATTTATAAACAGTGGATGTAACGAAAGTTTCTCCTAACGGAGTTTCAACAGATAAGTCAAAGTCTAATTTTCTCCGGAGTTAAGTTTAAACGTTGAGTATAAGCAGGAGAGATAAATGAATGGGTAGAACCGGTATCTAATAAGGTATAGACTTCGCAAAAATTTATAATTAACTAACCCTTGCTAACTTCGTTCGGGTTCCTCGCATTCTGACCAGTCACAAAAAACGCTCTTCCAGAAACCGTTGACTTTGACTTTTCTGGGACAACTTTTTGAGTCACCGTCCCCGCTGAACTTGGTTTTGCTACCGTACAATCTCGAGCGATATGTCCTTCCTTTCCACAATTATAGCATATCTTGAACTGTTGTGGACAGTTTGGGCTGATATGTCCCTCTTTTCCACATTTATAGCATATGACCGGTGGTCGTTCTCCTCCCTTGGAACCAGTTGCTGCTGGTGCTGACGTCTTCGTATTATCAATGTTGAATCTCCTCTTTTTAAAATCTCCTCCCGACTCGCTTCTTCTATTTTCATGGCCACGATTACCACCAGAGTGGTTGCCGTTCTTGTCTGTATTTTTCTTTCTCCGCTGGTTATCATTGTTCTGATGACTGTTGTCACCGGTATGATCCTGGTTGTGGTCCCTCGGTTGACCATACTCGTTATCTCACTCTAATAATTGAGCCCTGTTGACAACATCTGAATAGAGAGAAAATTTATGAGAAATGAGATATTGACGTATGCCGGGTTTTAAACCTCTCAGAAACATCCGCGTCATACGTTCCTCATTCTCCACCAATTGAGGTGCAAACCTGGACAACTCTGCAAACTTCGCCTCGTACTGGGACACCGTCATGTTGTTCTGCTCCAGTCTAATAAACTCCACTTCCTTTATATGACGAACACTTTCAGGAAAGTATTTGTCATTGAACAGTTTCTGAAATGTCTCCCAAGACATGCTGAGTGCGGCTGGATGGGTACGTTTCACAGACTCCCACCAGTAGTCTGCCTCGCCACGGAACATAAAGGTGGCGAATGGAACCTTCTGTTCCTCCGTGCATCCCAAGACATCAAATATCTTGGTAATTTGCTTGACCCACGTTTCTGCCATGATCGGATCCGACTTTCCCTTAAATTCTGGTGGTCCCAACTCTTTGAACTGCTTGGCTGTGACCAGCTGTGCGTTGCCATTGTTTCTTCCTATATTTTGAACAGGAATCTCCTTCGTCTGGTTTTGCATGAACCGCAAAAAACTTCTAAACATCTCATCGTTCATCATCTGCTCATTGGTGTTGTTCACAGGAGGAACATTGCCAGCCTGTTGCACGTTCTCCTCGTTGGTGAGTATAGGCATCTCCACCGTCTCATTTACTCCACTGTTAACATTCTCAGTCGACATTCTCAAATACTGCCATAAAACAAGGGTTAATTTAACAAATTAACATATCACATAATATCCCTATATTATGATCGACCAACAAATAAGCTTAGGTAGGACACACTTGCGAAGGATTTACTCGTCTCACCCCTCCTAGTTCTATTTCCCGATCTCCGCCAGAGATTATATCCCTAAGCTCTGATACCAACTGTGACGCCCCCAAAACAGGTATACAACACTCATTCTGAGTCGCCAAATACATGGTACAGAAAATAACTACAACTTTATTATTACAATTGTCGTGCAAAATACGACAACACATATACTGTGAGTTTAAATACAAATATTGTCATCTAGACAGTATTCATACTCAATTAAGTCCTCATTATACTTATTGATACACTATTTTACAAAATAGTGAGGACTACTAAAACAACTGTCTTGAACCATTTTTAAATCAATATTCGCAGCGGAAATTAATAATTCATAGAAGAGTTACATAGAGAATGAAATCTACTATTATCTATGAATTTAAAAGTCCATCATCAGTATTTTATCCCTGTAACATCAATCAATATTCATCTTCGCACTACAGGCCAAAGATATTCACCAGTTGGTCATGTTCATCTAAACACTTGTTCATCTTTGCACTACGGGCCAAAGATATTTATCAGAAATCATTAATCTTTGCAACAGGCCAAAGATATTCAATTATATCATCATTTAGGACTGAGGATGATGAAAAATATTTTAAAGGAAACGAATCCAGTGAAACAAAATAATAAATATTAAGGATTCGTATTTCGGCTATTCCATGTCCAAAAATACCTCATAAATAATCATAGTGGAGTAAAATTCAAGAATGATCAAAACATGGATACAATCAAAGCTAGTATCCAGAATAGATATTTTAGACGAAAAGAAGAAAATTTTATTTTTTGGTGAATAGTAACTCGTGAATAGTAACTCGTGAATAGTAACTCATGAATAGTAACCCCGACATGAAAAATTCCAAATTTAATAAAAAATTCAGATCAATACTTCGGCATAATGATATTGAAGAAAATAATATCATTTAAGAAGAAATAACATCCCTTACCTCGTAAAAACAGTACTTCTAGTTGAAACACCGGATATAGGCTATGACTTGAACTTGCACCGTATAGCAATACTCAAAGTATTAAAATACTCACAAGAATACGCTCACTAATATAGAGAGAGAAAGAGAGAGAAATCTGTATTTTCTGGTGTGATTTTCAATTCTAACCTAAGCACCCTATTTATAAGAAAATGCTTAGAACACCACAGCAGAAAATTGAATATAATAATATTATATTTACAAAATTGTCAAGCCCACCTTGGAAGATCTGAATTTAGCCCATTCTTATCACATGTTGAGCCCACTAATTTGCAAAAAAACGTTTTTCTTTAAAATAATAATTAAAATTTCCAAAAATCAATTATTTCGGAACTTCAGAACTTCAATAATTCATAATAAATAGCCCTTTTATCAGAAAATTCGAATCTAGCGAGTTATTATAGGAAATTCAATTCTCTACAACTTTGCAGAAGAAATTTTTTCCAAATTCCAAACAGAAATTGACCGAAATCCACAAACGGGCGATTTTACAGTCAATAATAAATTTTCGGTCAAGAATTGTGTCCACCAACACACAAAACATGTGTTAATCATTTAATCCAACAAAAATACTCTTCCTCCTCATTTATTCATATATCCCACATTCATTGTAAAAATATCACCATCAATATATTATTAAAATAATATATTTAAATAAATTATTTTATCAAAAAAAGTTAAAATATTAATTTTCAACAATTGTCACATATAAAAAATTTCTCCATCTATATCCACATAAAATCAATATTTTCCTCATCATATAAATCAATAATTAATTATACACAAATAATATTACAGAATCACAGTACTGGCAACCAGGCCGTTCCCAGGAAAGAGGGGGCTTTCCAATAAGGATCTCTCCTTACTGGCGCGCAATTAGATGACCAAACCTCTCCTTAGACAGAACTTTCTAGACATTGCCAATAATGTTATCTAATAATATTATTCAGATAATATGAATTATTGTTCCGATAATAGAAAATACTGTGTAGTGACAATTATTAAAACAACAGTAATATAAAATATCAACGCAGCAATTATTGAATCAATAAAATACAATATTGAACAGTAATTACTGTAACAATTATTGAGTAGTGCCTTCTTACGTAAGAATCAATAATTGGTGTAATACCGTGTGCTACTGTGCAACAACGCGTATTACTGTGTTTTAACCACCTGGTATTCCAACAGTATTAATGGTAACAACTACGCCGTTATTTATAAACAACTTGTTTTTGTCGTTTTTTTCATCCAATCGCTTTCCGTTATGGGGCCCACAAAAGACTGCGCCGTCGTACGAATATTCCCCGACAGGAAGAATATTCCACGACCAAATGAATATTTCCGACAATAATGAATATTTTATAACCACCTGCTTATTTGAAACATTTGCGCATTTTACCCATAACTAACCACATTAATCAAATCAACCCTTACTATTTCAAAATAATAAATAGAGGAATTAAATTTCATTTATTAATAATTTGGGGTCTTACAACGGGCCAAAGATATTCAACAACAGGTCATCTTTGCACTACAGGCCAATGATATTCAACAACAGGTCAAGGTCATCTTTATACTACATACCAAAGATATACAATTATAAAACTAATAATCAACAGTTCATCTTTACACCTAAGCCAAAGATATACAACTGTAAAACTAATAATCAACAGTCTATCTATGCATTACGGGCCAAAGATGACTTTCGTTATAATATAAGCATGAGGATGATGACAATGATATAAGCATTCAATTAAACGAAATCAATGATAAATATTAAAGATTTTTAATTTATTCTGAGTTTAAAAAAATATCCAAATTGTCAACATGATAACTGCTTTGTGGAGTAAAATTCAAAAATAATATTCACGTACCAAAAATAATTTGGATAGAAAAGAATCAATCTTTTGTTGTGAATAAATAGTATCCCGTGAATAGTACTTCGTGAATAGTACCCCGTATTCGTAAATAGTACCGTATAAGTAAATAATGCCGTATACGTAAATAGTGTCGTATACATGAATAATGTTGTATACGTGAATAGTGTCATATACGTGAATAGTATCGTATATGTGAATAGTAACCCTGACATAAAAAAGATAAAGTTTCACAATAAAATTAATATCAATATTTTGGTATAATGATATTAAAAGAAATAACATCATTTACTTGAAAAATAACATTCCTTACCATCCCTCACCTCAAAAGAATAGCACTTCTGACTGAAATATTGGATATAATACTGAAGAAAATTTGCACTGTATAGCAACACTCAAGATATCTAAATACTCACAAAAATACGCTCGATATTATAGAGAGAGAAACTTCTGATTCTGGTGTGATTTTCAATTCTAACTAATTAAGCATCCTATTTATAAAAAATGCTCAGAACACCAAAGCAGAAAATTTAATAAAATAATATTTTATAAAAAAAATTCACGCCCACCCTTGGCAATCAGATTTTAGCACACCAGTGGGGTCCACCAATATTTAAAAAATGTTTTCTTTTAAAAAATATTTATAACTCCAAAAATTAATTATTTCAAAACTTCAATAATTCATAATAAATAGCCTTTTATCAGAAAAAAATTCAAAACTTATGTCTATTCCATAGGAAATTTAATTTTGTACAACTTTGTAGAAGAAAGTTTTTCAAAATTCTAAACAGAAAATGACCGAAATCCACACACGAATTATTTTTAATACCTCTATTCTGACAAAATACTGATAAAATACCTCAGCATTAATTCCTTCATTTATATCCACATAAAATAAATATTTTCTTATCATATAAATCAATAATTAATTATTCAAAAATAATATTACAGAATCACAATAATAACAACCTGGTCGTTCCCAGGTAAGAGTGGGTTTTCCGATATGGATTTCTCCTTACTAGCGCGCAATTAAGTGATCAAAACCCTTTTCTAGATAGAACTTCCTTAGACATTGCCAATAATACTATCTAATAATATTATTCAAATAATATGAATTATTGATCTGATAATAGAAAATACTATTCAGTGACAATTATTGAAACAATAATAATATAAAATAATGTGTAATGACGTGTGCTACTGTGCAACAACGCGTATTACTTTACTTTAACCACCGGGTATTTCAACAGTGTTAACGGTAACAACTATGTCGTTATTTTTAAAAAAACTCATTCTTGTCGTTTTCTTCATCCGATAATTTTTCATTACGGGTCCCACAAATGGTTGCGTCGTCGTACGAATATTTCCCGACAACAAGAATATTTCACGACCAAACGAATATTCCCCAACAACAATGAATATTTTATAACCACTTGCTTATTTTGGAATATTTACATATATCACCCTTAACTTTAAACTTTTATCAATTTAATTATTTACTAAATAAAAAAATTGAATACTTTTATTTTATAAAATTTGGGGTCTTTCAATAATAATATATTTGAATGAATATTTTATTGGAGAAGATAATTGTGATTCTACAGAAAATATCTCAAGCTTTCAACAAATTTCTTGTAAGACCCTAATTTTTTTTTAATAAAGATGAGTTTTCTATAAATATCATTTTTAAATATTATGGAATGAATTTGATATAATGTTATAGTTGTGGGTAATATTTATAAATTTTGTAAAGTACGTAAGTTGTTATATAATATTCGATTGGTCGGGGAATATTCGTTTTAATAGGGAATATTCGTACAACGGCACAATCATTGGTGGACCCCACAACGAAATTATTGTCGGATTGAGAAAACGACAAAAATACTTTATAAAAAAAAATGGCGAAAGTTTTACCGTTAACTGTTGAAACACTCGGTGTTAAAAGTACAGTAATACGTGTGGTTGCATAGTAGCACACGGTATTGATTATTGATGCTTATGTGATAAGTCACTCAATTTTGTTTTATTAGTATTATTAATGTAATAAAACAGAAAAGCTTTTTATATAAAACAGAATACTTTTATAAAGTTATTCTATAAATAGAATATATTATATTTTATTAGGCATAGTGTTGCATAGTGCCTGCATAGTGTTTTGTATAATAAAATCTTTTTATATAAAACAGAATACTTTTATAAAGTTATTCATTTTATTATATTATAAATAGAATATATTATATTTTATTTAAAAGATGTTGCTTTAAATATGGGTCGTCCGATTAAAAGTAAATCAATCTGGACCGTTCATGAATTAGTTACTATGCATGCAGTCCATTCTTCTATAAATAGAAGCTCATTCCTTCATTATTTCTTACAAATTCATTGAGAGAAATTATAGAGAGAAAGAAGAAAAGTATTCTGCTACTTCACTATTCCTATATCCAGTACTCTTATTCTTAAGGTAAGGGGTATTATTTCTTTTGTATTCATGAAGAGAACTTCTGTTATTCCATTATTTATTATTCTGTTAGAATAACCTGTATACGTGGGCTACCCTATGCTTGGTGAAATTCTTCTGTTATTTCATTCTTTATTATTCTGTTGGAATATCTTGTATATGCGTTTTACGTCGGACCTGGTTCCGTCTTTATTATTCTGTTGGAATATCTTGTCTGTGCGTTTTATGCCGGACCTGGTTCCGTCTTTATTATTCTGTTGGAATATCCTGTCTGTGCGTTTTACGCCGGACCTGGTTCCATTATTTATTATTCTGTTGTAATAACCTGCCTGTGCGGTCTATCGCATGCCTAGTGATTTCTTTTGTTATTTCATTCTTTATTATACTCAGTTGGTTAAAGTTTTGGCTTCTATACTCCATGAAATTAGTGGAATATCCTTGATATTTGCGCTTCATCCAGTATCTTTTCATGGAAATATTCTTCTGAGCATTTTTGAATTTTACTCTACAAAGAAGTATCATGTTGACAATTTGGACGCTATTAGTTCCTGGATAAATTAATTCTTGAACTTGTTTTATTGAATTCTTATATCATTGTCATCATCCTCATGTTTATATTTTGTTAAAAGTCATCTGTGGCCTGTAGTGCATATATGGACTTGGTATGATTATGACCAGGGATTATTCGGTGTAATCATGACCGTAATGTTACAAATGATGTGGTAAAAGTCCTCATTGGCCCGTAGTGCATTGATGGACAGTTGTTGGCATGATCATGACCATTGATGAATACACGAATATCCTTGGTCCGTAGTGCATGAATAATTTGTGGTTGTTATACTAATGAATATCCTTGGCTGTAGTGCAGGAATGATGTTGATTATTTATTAAGCTGAGTCCCAGCGATAAAAGTGATGAAAAACCTTTTAAATCATAAAAGATACTATATTTTATTCTCTACTTGATTCTTTTAATGGATTGCTTGTTCCGCTGCAATTAAACTTGATGTCTATTGTATTTTATCAGTTTAACATTGTTGAAGACTAATGATAATTTATTCTGCATTATCTTAGTCATAATATTTCTTATTGGGCTAGTTTCTCTTCAGGAAATGAGAACGTAGCCGGGACTAGTCGGGAAACGGAGTGACGGTTCAGATGATAGCATTAGTAGTCCTCACTATTCTATGAAATAGTGTGAAAATAAATGTATTAAAGACTTATTTTGAGTTTGAATACTGGTTAGAAGAAAGTGTTGTATTAAAACTCACAGCTTATGTTTTGTCGTATTTTACACGACAGTTGTATAATTATGTTTTATTTGTATTTTGTACCATGTATTTGACGACTCAGAATAGGTGATGTATACCTATTTTGGGGGCGTCACAGTTGGTATCAGAGCTTAGGGATATGATCAATGGCTAAGATGTGAGACTAGAACTAGGAGGGGAGAGACGGGAAATTCCTTCGCTAGTATGACCTACCTAAGTTTATTTGGCATTTAATTGGTCGGTCAGAGTATAGGGATATTATGTTACATGTCAATTAACCTTTATTTTGTTGCAGTATCTGAAAATGACATCCAAGAATGTTGAGAATAGCAATGGAGCACAGGAGACCGTTGAGGTTCCACATATCAATAATCAGGATAATGTGCATCAGGAAGGCGACAATCCTCATGCAAACAACAACACTGACCAAATGATGAATGATGAAATGTTCAGAGGCTTTATGCAATTCATGCAACATCAGGCGAGAAAGGCTCATATCCAAAATATAGGTGAAATGTAAGACCCCAACTTTTATAAATAAAGATGAATTTTCTATAAATATCATTTTTGAATATTATGGAGTTAATTTGATATAATGTTATAGTTGTGGGTAATATTTATAAATTTTGCAAAGTACGTAAGTTGTTATATAATATTCGATTGGTCGGGGAATATTCGTTTTAAAAAGAAATATTCGTACAACGGCACAATCATTGGTGGACCCCACAACAGAATTATTGTCGGATTGAGAAAACGATAAAAATATTTTATTAAAAATAATGGCGAAAGTTTTACCATTGTTACTGTTAAACTACTCGGTAGTAAAAGTACAGTAATACGTGTGGTTGCATAGTAGCACACGGTATTGATTATTAATGCTTATGTGAGAAGTCACTCAGTTTGATTCTATTATTGTCAGTTAATAATATGAATTATTTAGCGATAATGACGTTTTGTTTTATTCGTATTATTAACGTAATAAAACAGAAACATCTTTTTATATAAAACAGAATACTTTATTAAAGTTATTCTATAAATAGAATATATTATATTTTATTTAAAAGATTTTTCTTTAAATATGGACAATCAGATTAAAGTAATCAATCTGGACCGTTCATGGATTAGTTACTATGCATTCTATTTTTCTATAAATAGCAGCTCATTCCTTCATTATTTCTTACGAATTCACTGAACTCTAGAGAGAGAAACTATAGAGAGAAACTATAGAGAGAGAGAGAGAGAAAGAGTATTTTGCTACTTAACTACTTCCTTATTTCAGCTCTTCTTTAAAACGGTAAGGGGTGTTATTCTTTCTTATTCATGAAGAGAACTGTTGTTATTCCATTTATTATTATTCTGTTGGAATAACCTGTATACGCGGTCTACCCTATACTTGGTGACATTCTTCTATTATTCTGTTGGAACATCCTGTCTGTGTGTTTTACACCGGACCTGGTTCCGTCTTGGTTATTATTCTGTTGAAACATCCTGTCTGTGTGTTTTACACCGGACCTGGTTCTGTCTTGTTATTATTCTGTTAGAACATCCTGTCTGTGTATTTTACACCGGACCTGGTTCCATTATTTATTACTCTGTCGGAATATCCTGTCTGTGCGTTTACGCTGGACCTGGTTCAATTATTTATTATTCTGTTGGAGTAACCTGTCTGTGCGGTCTATCGCATGCATGGTGATTTCTTTTGTTATTCCATTCTTTATTGTACTCAGTTGGTTAAGTTTTGACTTCTATACTCCATGAAATTTGTGGAATATCCTTGATAATTGCGTTTCATCCAGTATCTTTTTATGAAAATATTCTTCTAAGTATTCTTGAATTTTACTCCACAAAGCAGTATCATGTTGACAATTTGGACGTTGTTAATTCTTGGATAAATTAATTCTTGAACTTGTTTTATTGAATTCTTATATCATTGTCATCATCCTCATGTTTATAAAATGTTAAAAGTCATCTGTGGCCTGTAGTGCATAGATGGACTTGGTATGATTATGACCAGGGATTATTCGGTATAATCATGATCGTAATGTTACGAATGATGTGGTAAATGTTCTCATTGGCCCGTAGTGCATTGATGGACAGTTGTTGGCATGATCATGACCATTAATGAATACACGAATATCCTTGGCCGTAGTGTAGGGGTGATTCGATGATGTGGATTATTTTATTAAGCTGAGTCTCAGCGAACACAGTGTTGAAAAACCTTTTAAATCATAAAAGATAGTAGAGTTTATTTTTTACTTGACTCTTTTAATGGATTGCTTGTTCCGCTACAGTTAAACTTGATGTCTATTATATTTTATCAGTTTAACATTGTTGAAGGCTAATGATAATTTATTCTGCATTATCTTAGTCATAATATTTCTTACTGGGCTAGTTGAGCTCACCCTTTCTTTCACTGTTCTCTTCAGGAAATTAGAACGTAGCTGGGGCAAGTCGGGGAATGGAGTGATGGTTCGAATGATAGTATTAGTTAGTAGTCCTCACTATTCTATGTAATGGTGTGTTAATAAATGTAATGAGGACTCCTTTTGAGTATGAATACTCTCTAGAAGATAATATTTGTACTCAAACTCACAGTTTATGTTTTGTTGTATTGTACACGATAGTTGTATTAGTAAGTTGTATTTGTATTCTGTACTTTGTATCTGACGACTCAAGATGGGTGATGTATACCTAATTTTGGGGGCGTCACATGAAAACACTAAAAACTCTCGGACGGTCACCGCTAAGCAGTTCAAGGAGCTGGGACCACCGGAGTTTATTGTAGAGCCAAAACCACTTAAGGCAGAAACGTGGATCAAGCAGATCACCAAGATATTTGATGTCTTGGGATGCGCCGAGGAGCAAAAGGTTTCCTTTGCCACCTTTATGTTGCGAGGAGAGGCAGATTACTGGTGGGAATCGGTAAAGCGTACTCAACCTGCCGCATTGAAGATGTCTTGGTAAAAGTTTCAAGAACTGTTCAATGACAAGTACTTTTCCGAAAGTATTCGTCACATGAAGGAGGTAGAGTTCATCAAGTTGGAGCAGAATAATATGATCGTGTCGCAGTACGAAGCTTTGTTTGCTGAGTTGTCCCGGTTTGCGTCCCACTTGGTTGATAATGAGGAAAGAATGACGCGGATGTTTTTAAGAGGTTTGAAACCGGAGATACGTCAATATCTTATTTCTCATAAACTGTGTTTGTATTCAGATATTGTAAATAAGGCTCAATTATTGGAGCGCGATAACGAGTCAACTCAACCCAGAGAAAGCAGCCGACAAAATGATAATACTAGTGAGAGCAGTCATCGAAGCGGTGACAACAAGCGTGGAGGGAATCAACATGCTAGAAATGGTAACAACTTCGGTGGTAATCATGGTTAAAATAATAAGAATGGACATTTCAAGAAGAGGAGATTCAAAAATGATGGAATGACGTCATCAGCACCCGTCGTTAAGGAAGGAGAACGACCACCTATCATATGCTTCAAATGTGGAGGGGAGGGACACATCAGTCCAAACTGCGCGATGCCATCCAAAGCATGTTACAATTGTGGAAGAGAAGGTCACCTAGCCCAATTTTGTCGTGCACCAAAGACAAGTCCAGTTGGAACGGTGACACAAAATACTATCCCAGATAAGTCAAAACCAGTAGTTCAAGGGAGAGTTTTTGTTGTGACCTCCCAAAAAGCAAGAAAACCGAACGAGGTCATCACGGGTAAGCTTATCATAAACTCTAGCGAAGTCTCTACCTTATTTAATACCGGTTCTACCTATTCTTTTATTTCTCCTACTTGCGCTCAACGATTAAATTTGACTCCGGAGAAATTAGACTTTAACTTATCTATAGAAACTCCGTTGGGAGAAACCTTCATTACATCTACTATTTATAAGTCTTGTTTGGTTCAAATCGGTACCCTCACATTACCTGTCGATCTTATTTCATTGAAAATATTTACATTTGATGTGATTCTAGGGATTGATTGGTTAACTACTCATCATGCTAAAATTGATTGTTTTCGTAAGGTTGTTAGCTTTCATATTCCTAATCAACCTATTATGCGAATTCAAGCGACCAAACCATTAAAATCAATCACGATCATCCCAAGCCATAAAGTTATTCGTTTATTGAAAAATAGATGTCAAGCTTTCTTAGCTCATGTCACAGATCTAAACAAAAATACGTCAGTTTTGAATGATATTTCTATTGTTAATGAATTTCCTGACGTATTCCCTGAAGAACTTCCTGGCCTACCCCCAGAGCGTGAAATTAAATTTTGTATTAACCTTGAACCCGGTACAAAACCCATTTCCAAAGCCCCATATCGGATGGCTCCTATTGAACTTCAGGAGTTAAAGACCCAATTGCAGGACTTGTTAGATATCGGTTTCATTCGACCAAGTTCTTCTCCTTGGGGTGTTCCTGTTCTATTCGTGAAGAAGAAAGATGGAAGTATGCGACTTTGTATTGATTATCGGGAGTTGAATCATGTCACCATAAAAAATAAGTACCCGTTGCCTCGCATTGATGACTTGTTTGACCAGTTGCAAGGAGCATTATTCTTTTCAAAGATCGATCTTTGTTCTGGATATCATCAGCTGAAGATTAGAACTGAGGATATTCCAAAGATTGCCTTCAAAACTCGGTACGGGCATTATGAATTCTTAGTCATGTCTTTTGGATTGACTAATGCTTCTGTTGCCTTCATGGATATAATGAACCGTGTATTCAAGGAATATATGGATCACTTTGTGGTCGTCTTTATTGATGACATCCTTATTTATTCCAAAAGCCGTGAAGATCATGAGCAACACTTGAGGCTGATACTCTAAAAGCTTCATGAAAATAAGCTTTATGCCAAGTTAAAGAAATGCAAGTTCTGGCTTGAAGAAGTGGCATTTCTTGGGCACGTAGTATCAAGTCATGAAATATCTGTTGACCCGGCAAAGATTGAAGCTATTCAAAGCTGGGAGCAACCCAAATCAGTGACTAAAGTACGTAGCTTTCTCCGCTTAGCAGGTTATTATCGGAGATTCGTGGAAGGATTTTCTCGAATCGCTACTCCACTAACTCAGCTGACTCGGAAAGATACAAAATTCGGTTGGAGCGAGGAATGTGAGAATAGTTTTCAAGAACTCAAGAGAAGACTCATTTCAGCACCTGTTCTGACCATACCATCTGGCTCGGAGGGATTTGTCATCTACAGTGATGCTTTGGGCAAAGGGTTAGGATGTGTTCTCATGCAACATGGGAAAGTCATAGCCTATGCCTCTCGATAACTCAAAGAATATGAGAGAAATTATCCTACTCATGATCTAGAGTTGGCAACTGTTGTCTTCGCACTTAAAATTTGGAGGCATTACTTGTATGGGGAGGAAGTGGAGATCTTTACGGATCATAAAAGCCTTAAATATTTCTTCACTCAAAAGGAACTCAACATGCGACAACGACGTTAGCTTGAACTGTTGAAAGATTATGATCATACCCTCCAATACCATCCTGGAAAAGCGAACGTGGTAGCTGACGCATTGAGTAGAAGATCATATGCGGGTACGAGTGCGATATTGTCAAAACAAAGGCCCATTTTGTGTGACTTGCAAAGGATAGAGATAGAGTTAAAGACTCCAAGGGCCTATATGATGATGGCAAATATACGAGTAGAACCGACTTTAATTGATAAAGTTAAAGTTGCTCAAGCTACAGACCTGGAGCTAATGAGTATGAGAAAGAAAGTACAAGAAGGTGCTATGCCGGAAGCAAAAATCGATGAGGAAAGAATGCTTCGAGTCAACTCCAGACTTTGTGTTCCTAACGACCCTGATTTAAAGTATAACATCATGATGGAGGCGCACAATACACAGTTTGTAATCCATCCTGGGAGTACCAAAATGTATCATGATCTTCGACATACATTTTGGTGGGGCAATTTGAAGAGAGAGATAGCGCTATTTATCTCAAGGTGTCTAACGTGTCAACGAGTCAAGGCGGAGCATCAATTACCAAAAGGTCCATTGCAACCACTTGAAATTCTAGAATGGAAGTGGGAGCACATTACCATGGATTTCGTCATCGATCTTCCAAAGGTTTCTCAAGGTATAGATGCGATTTGGGTCATTGTTGATAGATTGACCAAGTCGGCTCATTTCTTACCTATACGAGAAACTTATACACTTGAACGTCTTGCTCGTATGTATATAAACGAGATTGTAAGATTGCATGGTATGCCAGTATCCATAGTTTCTGATCGAGACCCAAGATTCACTTCACGATTTTGGGTTAGTTTGTAGAAAGTTGTGGGCACGAATTTACGGTTTAGTTCGGTATATCATCCTCAAATGGACGGGCAGTCGGAGAGGACTATTCAAACTCTTGAAGATCTATTAAGACTTTGTGTCCTTGATTTCAAGGAAAGTTGGGACAAGTTCTTACCATTGGTGGAGTTTTTCTACACCAACAGCTATCAAGTAAGTATTGGCATGGCTCCATTCGAAGCGTTGTACGGAAGAAAGTGTCGTTCTCCAGTATGCTGGGATGAGGTGGGTGAAGCAACGTTGTTGGGACCGGAGTTGGTTCGTATGACTGCGAAAAAGATTCAAACGATCCGGCAACATATAAAAACCTCATAAGATCGACAAAAGAGTTATGCTGATCTTTATCGAAAGGACGTGGAATTCGATATTAGAGATCATGTGTTGTTACGTGTTGCTCCATGGAAAGGAGTTACGAGATTTGGAAAGAGAGAAAAGCTCAATCCTCGATTCATTGGCCCATTTTTAATCCTCGATCGAGTAGGAACTGTGGCTTATAGACTCGCTTTACTGCTAAGTATGTCTCGTGTTCATAACATTTTTCATATATCTATGTTAATATGTGAAAGACCCACACCACATTATTGAGTTAGAACCGGACGAAATAGCGGAAGATTTAACGTATGAAGAGGTTCCTGTTAAAATTTTGGATAAGAATGATCATGTTCTACGCTCCAAGGTTATACCTCAAGTCAAAGTTTTGTGGAGGAACTACGATGTTGAGGAAATGACCTGGGAGTTAGAATCTGAAATGAAATCAAGGTATCCTCACCTCTTCGACATATCAGGTACGTACCCTAATTTCGAGGGCGAAATTTCATAAGAAGGGGAGGTTGTAAGACCCCAATTTTTTTTAATAAAGATTAGTTTTCTATAAATATTATTTTTAAATATTATGGAATGAATTTGATATAATGTTATAGTTGTGGGTAATATTTATAAATTTTATAAAGTACGCAAGTTGTTATATAATATTCGATTGGTCGGAGAATATTCGTTTTTAACAGGGAATATTCGTACAACGACACAATCATTGGTGGACCCCATAACAAAATTATTGTCGAATTGAGAAAACGACAAAAATACTTTATGAAAAAAAATGGCGGAAGTTTTACCGTTAACTGTTGAAACACCCGGTGTTAAAAGTACAGTAATACGCGTGGTTACATAGTAGCACACGGTATTAATTATTGATACTTATGTGATAAGTCACTCAGTTTTATTTTATTAATATTATTAATGTAATAAAACAGAAAAACTTTTTATATAAAACAAAATACTTTCATAAAGTTATTCTATAAATAGAATATATTATATTTTATTAGGCATAGTGTTGCATAGTGCCTGCATAGTATTTTGCATAGTAAAATCTTTTTATATAAAACAGAATACTTTTATAAAGTTATTCGTTTTATTAGATTATAAATAGAATATATTATATTTTATTTAAAAGATTTTGCTTTAAATATGGATCGTCCGATTAAAAGTAAATCAATCTGGACCATTCATGAATTAGTTACTATGCAGTCCATTCTTTTATAAATAGAAGCTCATTCCTTCATTATTTCTTATGAATTCACTGAGAGAGAAAGAAGAAAAGTATTCTGCTACTTCACTACTCCTATATCCAGTACTCTTCTTCTTAAGGTAAGGGGTATTATTTCTTTTATATTCATGAAGAGAACTTCTGTTATTCTATTATTTATTATTCTGTTAGAATAACCTGTATACGTGGGCTACCCTATACTTTGTGAAATTCTTCTGTTATTCCATTCTTTATTATTCTGTTGGAATATCATGTCTGTGCGTTTTACGCCGGACCTGGTTTCGTCTTTATTATTCTGTTGGAATATCCTGTCTGTGCGTTTTACGCCGGACCTGGTTCCATTATTTATTATTCTGTTGTAATAACCTGCCTGTGCGGTCTATCGCATGCCTGGTGATTTCTTTTGTTATTCCATTCTTTATTATACTCAGCTGGTTAAAGTTTAGGCTTCTATACTCCATGAAATTAGTGGAATATCCTTGATATTTGCGCTTCATCCAGTATCTTTTCATGGAAATATTCTTCTGAGCATTCTTGAATTTTACTCTACAAAGAAGTATCATGTTGACAATTTGGACATTATTAGTTCCTGGATAAATTAATTCTTGAACTTGTTTTATTGAATTCTTATATCATTGTCATCATTCTCATGTTTTTATTTTGTTAAAAGTCATCTGTGGCCTGTAGTGCATAGATGGACTTGATATGATTATGACCAGGGATTATTCGGTGTAATCATGACCGTAATGTTACAAACGATATGGTAAAAGTCCTCATTAGCCTGTAGTGCATTGATGGACAGTTGTTGGCATGATCATGACCATTGATGAATACACGAATATCCTTGGCCCGTAGTGCATGGATAATTTGTGGTTGTGATACTAATGAATATCCTTGACCGTAGTGCAGGATGATGTGGATTATTTATTAAGCTGAGTCCCAGCAATAAAAGTGATGAAAAACCTTTTAAATCATAAAAGATAGTAGATTTTATTCTCTACATGACTCTTTTAATGGATTGTTTGTTCCGCGGCAGTTAAACTTGATGTCTATTGTATTTTATCAGTTTAACATTGTTGAAGACTAATGATAATTTATTCTGCATTATCTTAGTCATAATATTTCTTACTGGCTAGTTGAGTTCACCCTTTCTTTCACTATTCTCTTCAGGAAATGAGAACGTAGTTGGGACTAGTCGGGGAACGGAGTGACGGTTCAGATGATAGCATTAGTAGTCCTCACTATTCTATGAAATTGTTTGAAAATAAATGTATTGAGGACTTATTTTGAGTTTGAATACTGGTTAAAAAAAAGTGTTGTATTAAAACTCACAGCTTATATTTTGTCGTATTTTACACGACAGTTGTATAATTATGTTTTATTTGTATTTTGTATCATGTATTTGACGACTCAAAATAGGTTATGTATACCTATTTTGGGGGCGTCACATGTCTCATGCTAAATTTCTCCATTTATATCACAATTGAACCAATATCCACCACAAAATAATTATTCATAATTAATATTATAAGCTCACAAATCAGATCATTCCCAAGAAAGAGGGGGCTTTCCGATAAGGATTTATCCTTATTGGCGTACAATTATATAACCTAACCCTTTTTCTCGACAAAACTTTTTAGACATTGCCAATAATGCTAAGTAATAATATTATTCAAATAATATAAAATATTGTGCATATATTACTGTAACAATTATTGAATCAATGATATGAGATACTATGTAGCAACTACTGTGGTAATTATTGAATACTGAGTGTCTTCTTACGTAAGAATCAATAATTAGAGATATTGTGCAATATCGTGTGCTACTATGCAACCACGCGTATTACTGTAAGTTTATCACCTAGAATTTCAACAGTTAACGGTAAAAGTTTTGCCGTTATTTTTTTTTATAAAAAGGTTATTTATGTCGCTTTCTATATTCGACAATTATTTCGTTATGTGGTCCACCAATGATTGTGTCATCGTACGAATATTCCCCGACAAAACAAATATTTTAAGACAACTTGCTTACTTTGTAAAATTTACACATATCACCCATAACTATAGTATTATATCAAATCAAAACCTTATTATTTAAATTAATATTTAGTGAAAATTAAATATTTATTCATAAAAAGTTGGGGTCTTACATGTTAGATATACAAAGGGGGTGTTTGATAAAAACTGAATGAATCTGAATATGAATGAAAAAAGTTGTTTGATAATTGACATGTCTGAAACATCTGAATAACATATTTTTATTATTTTAACCCTCTAAAAAAATTTAAAAAATTGTTGTACATTTATTTAATATTACTTAATATAATAGTTAATATTGTAAAAAAAATCATTCAGCCCATTCAGCCAAAAAAATGGGACTAAACCATTCTGCCAAAATCATCTAAATGGCTGATCGATTCAGTCATTTAGATAATTTTTTTAAAAAATAAACGCACTGAATGGCTGAATCGGTCAACCATTCAGCCATTCAACAAAAAATTAACAGCCCCTAAGCCATGGAAATTATTCTTATACTATCAAACAAATGTATGCATAAGGAAATCTTAAAATGATTAATTAAGATAAGTGTGAGACTTGTACTAAAGTTAAAGCTATTAAAAAGCCTTATAAAATAAACCAAAAAAAAAATGGTGAACATCTAAGTTTAATTCATTATAAGGTTGTTGATATGTCTAGAAACATGTATAAAAGAGGTAAAAATTGTAAGACACCAATTTTTATGAATAAAGATTAATTTTCTCTAATTATCATTTTAATATTATGGTGTGAATTTGATATAATGTTATAGTTGTGGGTAATATTTATAAATTTTGCAAAGTATGGAAGTTGTCATAAAATATTCATTTGGTCGGGGAATATTCGTTTTATTAGAGAATATCCGTACGATGGCACAATCATTAGTGGACCCCACAACGAAATTACTGTCAGAGTTAGAAAACGACAGAAATAACTTTTTATAAAAATAACGGCAAGGCTTTTACCGTTAACTGTTGAAATATCTGGTGATAAAAGTACAATAATATACGTAGTTGTATAGTAGCACACGGTATTGTACAGTATCTTTGATTATTGATACTTCCGTGAGAAGTCACTCAATTATTGTCACAGTAATTGCTGAATAGTATCTCATATTATTGATTCAATTATTGTCACAGTATCATCTGCACAATAGTTTATATTATTAAATTAATAATTGAGATGATAAAGTTATTCATATTATTATTTGTATTATTGACGATGTCTAGAAAGTTCTGTCGGGGAAAGGGGTTTTGTCACCTAATTGCGCGCTAGTAAAAAGAAATCCTTATCGGAAAGCCTCCTCTTTTCTGGGAATAATCTAATTGTTAATATTATGATAATATTAATGATGAATGTTATTAAAAATGTGTTTAGTAAAGCCAAGTGAATTGAGATAAATAGAGGGAATTTTTATGAAGTATTTGTTATAAATTTGGCTTATTACATGAACCTCAACTTTCTCATTTTTTAAAATCGTCGGAAGAAAGTTATCTTAGTATATATATATATATATATATATATATATATATATATATATATATATATTATATTAGTTTTGTTTTTTTATGTAAAATAGAATATATTATATTTTATTTTATTTGCATAGTACTGCATAGTGCTGCATAGTACTGCATAGTGCAACATAATAAAATCAAAAAAATTCGTTGAATCAGCCGTCTGCGCCCGTGAATTTTTTTTCCCATGTGCATCCGTGATTTTTTATCTAAATAGTGCCCTGCCATTCTCCTATAAATAGGATGCTTAGTTTAGAAATGAAAATCACACCAGAATCAGAGAATTCTTCTTTTATAATGTTGAGCGTATTTCTTTTGAGTTTAAAGAAGCTTTGAGTATCGAAAATAGTACAAGTTTTCTTCAAGAATATCTCCGCTATATCAGTCAAATGTAATCTCTGTTTAAGATAAGGGGTATTATTTATTTCATATTCGCTTACGATATTATTTTTCGTATTCGTAAGGAATTTTATTTTCATTCAATATTCGTAAGGAATATTATTTTCGTTCAATATTCGTAAGAAATATTATCTTCATTCAGTATTCGTAAGGAATATTATTTTCGTTCAACAGTCGTAAGGGATATTATTTTTATTCAATATTCATATGAAATAATATTTTCTTCAATACTCTGTAGTATGTAAGTAATATTATTTCATTTAGTATTCCTAATTCTACACTCATGTTGATAAGCATTACTTCTATACTCCTTGACATTAGTAAAATATCCTTGAAATTTGCGCTTCATCTAGTATCGTTTCACAAGAATATTTTTCTGAATATTCTTTTTAAATTTTGATCTTTTCATGTCGGAGTACTATTCACGGGGCACTATTCACTCGGGTACTATTCACCCGGGGTACTATTCACGATAAAAATTGATTTCTTTTATATCCAAGTTATTTTTGATACATGAATATTATTCTTGAATTTTACTCCACAAAGCAGTTATCATGTTGATAATTTGGACATTTTTAAACTCTAGATAAATTAAAAATCTTTAATATTTATCCTTGATTTTGTTTGATTGATGCTTATATCATTGTTATCATCCTCATGCTTATATTGTGATGAAAGTCATTTTTAGCCCGTAGTGCATAGATGGACTGTTGATTGGTATGATTATGACTATGTATCGGTATAATTATGATATGTAATGTTACAAATGATGTGATAAAAGTTCTCATTGGCCCGTAGTGCATTGATGGACAGTTGTTGGCATGATCATGACCACTGGTGATACTAACGAATATCCTTGGCCCGTAGTGCATGGATGATTCGTGGATGTGATAATAATGAATATCCTCGGCCCGTAGTGCATGGATAATTTATGGATGTGATATTAATGAATATCCTTGGCCCGTAGTGCATGGATAATTCGATGATGTGGATTATTTATTGAACTGTGTTACAGCGATAAAATATTGATGATGAACTTTTAAATCATAGAAGATAGTAGATATTATGCTCTACTTGACTCTTCTAATAGATTGCTTATTCCGCTGCAGTTAGACTTGTTGTCTATTATATTCTATTAGTTTTGAATGCTAACGATAATTTATTCTGCATTATCTTAGTCATAATATTCTTTACTGGGCTAGTTGAGCTCACCCTTTGCTTTCATTGTTCTCTTCAGGAATGAAAAGAACGTAGATGTGACTAGTCAGGGAACGGAGTGATGGTCCGAGATGGTGGCTATAGTAGTCCTCACTATTATATGAAATAGTGTGATAATAAATGTAACAATGACTCCATTTGAGTTTGGATATTGTCTTCGAGACAATATTCGTGTTAAAACGCTCAACTACGTTTTGTCGTATTGTATAAATGAAGTTTGTATTTAAGTTCTGTATCATGTATTTGACGACTCAGAATGGGTGATGTATACCTATTTTGGGGGCGTCACAAAAATATTATTATATAATGCTCATATTACTCTTGTTAAAGAGCAAGCAATTTATCACAAATAGGGCTGAGCAAAAAATGGGTATAACCAAATTACCGAACTGAACCGAAATAATTTAACGAATTTTTTTGATAATTCGGTTATTTTTAACAATTCGGTTGTATTCAAAAATTTTTACGATTTTCAGTTAGATAATACGAATTTTAATTTTGAGTTATTCGGTTACACTGAATAACCGAATAAAGCCTAAATTAAAATAATAATAGTCCTTACGCACAGTCCAAGACTCCAAGGTCAGCCACAACTCTCATTCATTTCTCAGCCCAGACTTCTCTAGATCTCGTCATCTCGAACAGTCGAACACCCGATCTCTCATCCGATCATCCCTCAAAATCTCAGATTTGGATTTCTCAATTCTTATCTGCTACCAATCGTTCTATTATCTCTTTCTCGGTGGGCTTTATACTACTACTCCTCAAACTCACAAAGGCACAAGGCGTCTCCCCCCAAAAGTCATCCGGCCGCGCCACCACCGTCGCCTCATTTACCGCCGGGTGCAAGTACAACACCGATTCAACCTCCACACTACTCAGATTCTCTCCGCCGCTAATGATAACATCCGTGGATCGGTCTTTAATCTCCAAATACCCATCTGGGTGCATCACACCAACATCCCTAGTACAAAACCAATTCTCTTTCATACATTTGGAAGTTCCTTCTGGGTCTTTGAGATAACCCAACATTATGCTTCCTCCTCTTAGCACAACTTCACCCAGAGTTAGCCCGTCTCGCTTCACACTGAGTCCTGACTCAGGATCCGGTATTGCAGCGATTGGGACTACTTGGGTCATGTAGTTGAATACTTATCTGCTGTTAATTGCTATGTCTTTTATTTTCGGTTATCATAAATTTCGGGTAATTGTTCAAATACAAAAAACAGTGTAATTTCAGTTTTTGGTTATAACCGAAAACCTTATTCGGTTCGGATAATAACCGAATGCTCACTCCTAATCATAAACATTATGTTCCTATAAGATGTAGTAGCATGATAATTATTTCATTCAAATCTCATTCAAGAGTTTTATTATTATCAGATTTATTTTTAGAATTTATAAACATTAAATTTTATATTTCAATTCTAAAGACTCAAGAGAAACATGTGGTAGAGAGTTGTAGGAGAAATATGAAAAGAAACTTATATTATATGTAGTGTTTGTTTATTCGATTTTTTTAATTTAAATATATGTGAACTTGCATAATAATTATACAAAAGTGACACTTTGATAAAGAGTTAAAATGGCTTGCGGGCCGGGAGATACCCTCTACTCTCTAGGTATATAAGATATATATTTTAATTTTATAAAATGACGAAGATCATACAAAAATATAAGTAAAACGTAAATTTTTATTTAATTTAAAATTATGTAGCACTATTATTATAACAATATAAATAAGTATATTTTTTGACGATTAAAATTATTTGACTTTCACTACCACAAAATTCATAATATACATTGTTAACGTCAAGTTTCACCTGCGCGTCCAATCATCAAATCTACGCGCTTAAACCTGCATAATAACAAGATCACACAAGAAGCTTGACGGCTTGTGTCGCCGGGTGATAGCTCCAATGTGAGAATAAGTACAGGCTGGAACAAGGTTTAAGAATGGAGACTTTAACGTTTATTGCTCAAAAGTGTATTACCTGCTAATTGAAGTTAAGCCTTGTATCTATAGCTGATCTTACCACCTTAAAGCTGATTTCCGAATTGGATTAGGACTCCTAAACATGGCAGTTACCTATGTTTGGGTCAAACTCAATCTCCTTAAAATGTGAAAGTTGGATATAATCATAACATATACCTTTGGAGTTGGTATTTAAATATGGCTAGGATTTGAATCATTAACCATTCAATCTCCTTATCACACCAGACTCCATACGAGGAATAACCATCTGTATGGGCCCAAGTCACCCGAACCCCTATAAATTGGTTTGGACTTCAGCCCAAAGGACTCGGTCGCCCGACCTCGAACACCACCAATCAGATCTGAACTCCGGCCCAAAGGACTCGGATGCCTGACCCCGAACACCAACAATTAGATCAGGACTCCGGCCCAAAGGACTCTGTTGCCCGACCCCGAACACAACCAATTCCCTTAATGGCTTCGGCCCATTGGGCTCAACAAACTCTTCCCAATCCAGGCCTTCAACCCACATAGGGGTCGGCAGATCATGCCCGAACATTGCCCCCTAGTCTCTTATTATAAAAGGTTTATAATGAGAGACTTAAAGTGAAGCATGGGGAATCCAAATGGTCTTTTTAAGCAACACACGTTTCTCAAGAAATGGGCCCCACACGTCATCATTAGACGACTTTAGGATTCATACCACAACAATATAAAACCCCCACCCAACATACGACTGTCACTTTTTCCAGATTTTCTCCATCTCAACCTTCTCTCTCAGAGCTCTCTACAATTACAGTTTTCGACGAGAAACCATCCCCACCAACCACCTCCGATTTAGAATTTCCAGTCCACCAAACACCACATTTCTGCTATCCAAGCTTCAATGGCAGATTCTAGCCTCCCATCCTCCTCAAACCCTAAGTAAACACCAGTTATTGACAACACTTCCAAACCCAACACCATCATCACCACCGATCTGGTGCTGATCGATTTCCCGGCACCACCGTCTGATACTACCAACCCTTCAACTCCTTCAACCACTGATAGCATTGACACGAAAATACGAACAGTTTATACATCAGAAGGCTATTTCTCCCACATCAACACCAAATTTTCCATTATCCCTTCTCAAATCTCTAACATCCGAACCTTGTTCAACATCCCGAAGGAATACAAGCTTCGGCTGTCAGAGTCAAACGAAAGGATGTACTAGCACCTCGAAGGTGAATGGGTCGCTGTTCCCATCTGGGCCCTAAAATATGGGGTCTGATTCCCCCTTCACGAGTTCATTTCATCCTTCCTCTGCTTCGTGGGGATCGAGTTCGCACAACTTGTGTCAAACTCGTACATTCACCTCATAAGCTTCATCGCTTTATGCCAGCAGCTAGGAATTTCTCCTGGTCTTGACTTCTTCTTTGATCTGTTCTGCGTCGGTAGATCTAAGGAACCAGGGATTCGACAGCTAAACAGACAACCTAGCCGAGCCACCTTCATCAAAACCCCTTCTAGCAAAAAGGGTTGGCACTCACAATGGATCTTCGTCAAGGGGACTGATCTCAAACTTCTCTCAAGCTGGGCTACCCCCGAAGATCCAATTGTGAAGGTGTCCAAATTCCCGAAGGACCGACATGACACTTTCAAGGAGTTCTACCAAAAGCTAAAGAAGACCGAATGGGGTCTGGAAGTCCTGTCAAACGAGACTTGGCTATACAAACACGGATGTAAGTCCTTTACCCCGAACCCCTTTAATCTTTAATTGCATTCTTTAATTGGCTTTCCGAATCAACCTTTCTAACTTGTTTACTTTTCTGCAATAACAATTTTTAAACCCGAAGGAGTAGAAGAAACCTTCGCCCCTCTACCCATCACGCCCGAACTAATTTGCCATCCCATCACCAAAGAGTCCCCTGAAGAAGATACCATTCTAATTTATAAGCTTTCAACCAGCTCCACCAAACTCAATAACCGTCGAACCTTCCAAGAAAAATATTATGAAGATGGATAGGTCGGAGAAAATGGATTTGCTGAAAAAGAACAAGAAGAAGCTCCCCATCAAGGGCCCCTCCAAGCCAGTTTCTCCGATCGTCCCAAAACCTCCCATTCTTCCACCTCCACCAATCGCCGACCTCGAGGATCTCGAGGAAACTGAATAGGAAACTCTCGAACCTCGCTCCAAGAGGCCATGCCAAACAGAAGAGCCTGATCTGCAGATTATAGAGGCTAACCCCCTACCAGAACCAACCCTCATCCCAGCAAACTGCTCGCCATAGCTTTTAACCAGAAAAATTCTGGAGTGATTGTAAAAGCACTAGTCCTCCTTCTAGCACCAATTTTAACGCCAAGTTTCGTATGCATGTACAATCACCAAATCCATGAGCTTAAACCTACAGAGTAACAAGATCACACAAGAAGCTTGACGGCTTATGCCATCGGATGATAGCTCTGGTGTGAGAATAAGTACAAGCTGGAACAAGGTTTAAGAATGGAGGCTTTAACGTTTAGTGCTTAAACGTGTATTACCTGCTAATTGAAGTTAAGCCTTGTATTTATAACTGATCTCACCACCTTAAAGCTGATTTTTGAATTGGATTAGGACTCCTAAACATGGTAGTTACCTACGTTTGGGTCAAACTCAATCTCCTTAAAAGGTGAAAGTTGGATATAATCCTAACACCTACCTTTGGAGTTGGTATTTAAATATGGCTAGGATTAGAATCATTAACCATTCAATCTCCTTATCACACCAGACTCCATACAAGGAATAACCATCTGTATGGGCCCAAGTCACTCGGACCCCTATAAACTGGTCTGGACTTTGGCCCAAAGGACTCGGACGCCCGACCCTGAACACCAACAATTAGATCAGGACTCCGGCCCAAAGGACTCGGTTGCCCGACCCCGAACGCCACCCATTCCCTTAATGGCTTCGGCCCATTAGACTTAACAAACTCTTCCTAATCCAGGCCTTCAGCCCACATAGGGGTTAACAGATCATGCCCGAACATACATCACTAAATTATATGAAAATTTATATGTTTAAATATTTTTATATATTCTTTAAATTATTACGGTTAAATTTATCCAAAATCCCATTAAAATGAACGAATGATGTGACACCCCCAAAATAGGTATACATCACCCATTCTGAGTCGCCAAATACATGGTACAGAATTTAAATACAAACTTAATTTATACAACTGTTAAGTGTCGTGCAAAATATGACAAAACATAAGTTGTGAGTTTTAATACAAATATTGTCTTCTAGACAATATCCAAACTCAAATGAAGTCCTCATTACAATTATTATCACACTATTTTATAGAATAGTGAGGACTACTATGGCAACCATCTCGGATCGTCACTCCATTCCCCGACTAGTCCCAGCTATATTCTCAATTCCTGAAGAGAACAGTGAAAGAAAAGGGTGAGCACTAATAGTCTAGTAAAGAATATTATGACTAAAGATAATTACATTATCAATAGCCTTCATCAATAATAAATCAGAGATTTAGAACATATGGTAGATAATTGAAGGGTTTCGGCACATAAAACGCAGCGAAAATAAACCAATTTAAAGGCAATTCCAAAACCCTAAAACAGGATCCATGCGAAAAACAAATTAACTCAATGGTTAGAAATTATACCGATTATGAAATAGAATTGATACGCTCGAATCTCCAACGCAATCCAAACGAATCGCGCCTCTACGGTATCCACACGAACACCCCACGAATCGTCGTACGATCTGCAGTAAAAGGAAATGCGGTGCGAGCCACAAGGATGAGGATTTTTCCTTTTCGAAACTTTTTCTCTCTAGTCTCTCCCTAAGAGCGGCTAGGGTTTTGATTATGATGATTATTCTAATATGGCTGCTACATATCATATGTAGCATCATATATATAGCGGTTAAAATGGAATTAATCAAAACCCTAAAATAAAATTCGAATATATATATATATATATATATATATATATATATATATATATATATATATATCTTAATTAAGGCTTACTTAATTAATATACCTATATATATAAATTATCCTATTAATTTAAATTTGTAATTTAAATACTATCAATCATATTGACATATTTAAATTTTTACAATTTAAATTAATTCCCTTTTAATTACGTTATATGTGTGTGACCCTATAGGTTATTATTACGTTGGCAATAATTTTAAAATCATATTATAAAATTATAAACAGTGAGCGGCATCTAGTAATGTATCACTGCTACCCAAGTAATAATAAGATCGATGATTCGATGCAACCTTTTCGTGACCAATGTTTCAATGTAATTTAATCCTTTTAACCTTAATATCCTAGATTAAACTCGAGTCATGGAATGCGTCATACTCTTCATAATTTAATCTGAGTTTTTCTTGATCAATGAGTAGACTATATAAAACAAATCACTATTTGAGCATGGCCATGCATTTCATAGTCCTACTCAATCAAGAGGCCTATGGATATCACCCCTAATAAATAGAAGGGTTAAATTCCATCTAGATCACTCATATTCCTCACACGATTCATGATGTACCCAATAATCACCTTTATAGTCCACCCTATTAAAGGTGACCTGTGATGATATCAAAGTACATAAATTCTCGTGTAGTAATATAGTGATTTCAGGTTGGAGGACCATTACATCATTGTCACAATGAGAATCGCTAATGACACTTTGCATACTGTTCCACGTAGAATTCTCATGGTGGGTCTGTCCAGCACTTCGTTCTCTAACATGTACCTATGCATTGATTTAATATCTTATATATTTATGACCAATGAGATTTGGTCATCAGTCAATTCACATACTAGTCTCAATGCATCATTGTTGTCCCATCAACAATGATACTCGACTAGGGACATTTAAGAGCAATGATACTAATTGTAATTATATAATCTCATGTTCAAGTCACATACTTGAAACTATATAATTTGTATCACTATTCTAAGGAATTTTATTATGTTAACATTTATATAACGTAGTAAATAAAATTATTCATTCATTCAATCAAATATAATATCGAAATGTTAAGCAATTATATCAAATAATTGGCCTCTAGGGCACAAACTCTAACAATAATAAAAGTTTTTAACCATAATTACAGCGGAATCAAAAATCCATTAGAAGAGTCAAGTAGAACATAATGTCTACTATCTTCTCCAAATTAAAGGTCTATCGTTAATATTTCATTCCTGTAATACTCATCAACAGTTCTTGGTTGTACCCAAGACAAAGAGAACTTTCATCACCTGTCTTCACCTAAACCACTAAAGATTTTAGTTAAGTTCACAATTCATATTTATAATCATTTAAATCAACAGTTTCTCCTTACCACAAAGGCTTAATATAACGTTTACTCAATATTCTTACCCCAAAGGCTAAAGATATTCAAATGTAATAACAATGATCATACCAATCAGTTGTCTATCTTTGCACTAAGGGCCAAAGATATTCACCTATAAAATCAATGGTCATGATCATACCAATCAATTGTATGTCAGTGCACTACGGTCAAAGACAGTAAACTGTTATCCATGCACTACGGGCCAAGAATATTTGTTAGTATCATCAGTGGTCATGATCATGTCATACACCTGTCCATTTTTGTATTACGGGCCAAAGCTATCAATCAACAATTCGTCTTTGCACGTAAGCCAAAGATATACAATTGTAAAACTAATAATCAACAGTCCATCTTTACACGTAAGCCAAAGCTATACAACTGTAAAACCAATAATTAACAGTCCATCTATGCACTATGGGCCAAAGATAACTTTCATTATAATATAAGTATGAATATGATGACAATGATATAAGCATCAATCAAACGAAATCAAGAATAAATATTAAAGATTTTTAATTTATCCAGAGTTTAAAAATATCCAAATTGTCAACATGATACTACTTTGTGGAGTAAAATTCAAGAATAATATTCACGTATCAAAAATAATTTGGACAGAAAAGAATCAATTTTTTATCGTGAATAGTACCCCGTGAATAGTATTTCGTGAATAGTATCCCGTGAATAGTACTTTGTGAATAGTATCCAGTGAATAGTATTTCGTGAATAGTACCGTATTTATGAATAGTGCCCATGAATAGTACCGTATGAATAAATAATATTGTATAAATAGTACCATATATATGAATAGTATCTATGAATAGTACCGTATGAATGAATAGTACTGTATGAATAGAAATAACACCCCTTACCGTAGTAGAAGACTGAATACTGCATCCTCTCTATAGTTTCTCTCTCTATAGTTGCTCTTGTGAGTCTTAGTGAATTGATGAGAATGAAAGAAGAAATGAACTTCTATTTATAGGAAAACATAGTTTCGATAATTGCACATTTAGGGGCTCAAATTATTACAGTATAGTACCTTCATCTTTACCTCAATTTTTAATTTAGTCCTGCAAGTATTATCAATCTTGCACCACCTCCCCTAATAGTACATGCATGTGAACCAATAGTTCCATACATGTGAACCAACATTAATTTGCATGTGAACCAATAGCAATTTATTGCTCATTTATTCGATTAATTGCCCGTTTGGTCAATAATAACAAAACTAATAAATCACAGAATTACCTCCTTTGAGGGTAATTGGGTCACAAAAGAATTAAAGAAAACTAAATGAACAAACATCTTTAATCAGCACGAACTTATTCATCATTAATATTATAACTCACAATATTTAACAACCAGATAATTTCCAGGAAAAAGAGGGCTTTCCGATAAGGATTTCTCCTTATTGGCGCGCAATTAGGTGACCAAATCCCTTTCCTCGATAAAACTTTTTAGACATCGTCAATAATACAAATAATAATATGAATAACTTTGTTGTCTCAATTATTGATTGAATAATATAAAATATTATGTCAATAATTGAATAAATAACGTGAGATACTATGCAGCAATTACTGTGGCAATAATTGAATAAACTGAGTGACTTCTCACGTAAGTATCAATAATAAAAAATACTGTACAATACCGTGTGTTACTATGTAACCATGCGTATTACTGTACTTTTATCACCGATTATTTTATAACAACTTGCTTATTTTGAAAAATTTACACATCACCCTTGACCTTAACCTTTTATCAATTTAATCATTTACTAAATAGAATAATAATTATAAGAAAATTGAATACTTTCATTTCATAAAATTCGGGGTCTTACAAATGATATACAAGTTAAATTGATTCGATTACCGTAAAATTAATTTCACGATAAATTAGTCAATTAATTATTTACACACAGAAAAAGATATCACCTCCTGACCGACGTTCGCCGTTCGCGACACTATATTGACTTCATACTTACTAACTACACCTAGGGGTGTTCAACCGGTAAAAACCGAGTCGAACCGGACCGGTACCGAACCGAACCGGTACCAAAATCGGTCAAATCTTAATACCGATACTGATATTGGTTGGACCGGTATACCGAACCAGTGGTACCGATTCGGTACCGATTTTTACCAAAAATTAATATAATTATTATTTTATTATTATTATTATTTTTATTAGTATTATTATTATTTTTATTAATTTTATTATTATTATAATCATTATTTTATAATTATTATTATTATTATTAATAAATTATTAATAATAATAAAAAATTATAAAACCGGTATTTACCGGTCCGGTTCGGTAAAACCGAACCATAAAATCGCTGGACCGAAATCGGTACCGAAAAATCGGTATATACCGATTTTTTTGTACCGAACCGGACCGATTCTTTTTTATACCGAACCGACCGGTTCAGACCGGTCCGAAAAACCAAAAAAATCGGTTCATTTGAACACCCTTAACCGCACCCAACATACACTTAAGGTATATCATTTAAATTTTTTTTATTAAAAAATAAAATTATTAAGAAGAAGGACGTATATCCTTTTAAAATGGATGAGATATTGTACTACATTTTTGAAAGAAGAAACGGGACAAAAAACTTTTTGGTCACTGTACTGGGGTCCGGTTTTTATTCTGGTAACCGAAACTTTTTTTGTTACTATCGAATTACTGTACTCTCACATATTACAAAATGATCATTAATTTTACTTTTCGTCCAAAAACCAGACGGGAATCGTGAGTGTGCAGCTCACGTGATGATTTTTGCTGATGTGTACAATTCATTTGCCAGGTGTATATCATGTGCTTGGCACATGCTCAATATTACACAGAGTTACGACTTTATTAGATTTGGGAAATAAAATTAGGGCTTGAGCAATTCTCTCAGCAAAATCGATTCTCCTCTTCCTCACTTTGTTCGATTGATTCTCCTCCTCCTTACTTCTTGAGTCAAAATCGATTATGATGCTCTTTGTTGTGTATGCGATTGATTATTCATCATGAATTCTTCATCTGGAGTTTTTGTTTATGGAGATGACACAGATGAGATAGCTTCATCTCATCAAATACAATGGCAAAGGCCTCATCTTCCGGTGCAATGTTATTGTGGAATAAGCGCACGGATGTGGGAAGCTTGGAAGGTTGGAACATCTCATCCGGGTAGGAGGTTTGTAGGATACAGTAGGTACAAGGTATAAATTGTTAATAATTGTATAATTTGCTTAATGTGAATGTGAATTTAATTTTTTTTAAATTACTTGTATATATATTTTGTACACAAGATAATGTATAATTAGTTTAATGTTAATGTGGAGTTAATTTCTTGTTAAATTACTGATATATATATATATATATATATATATATATATATATATATATATTGCAGGATAATAATAATGCTTATTGTGGATTCTTTAAATGGTATGATGCCCCTTTTACCATAAGATCAAAGGAGGTTATTGATCGATTAAGAAATGAACTTCACAAAATTGATAGAAGGTTTAACATTCCAGTTGGGCATTAGGTGGAAATCAAGGAATTGGAGAGGGAAGTTAATACACTGAAGACTTCAATTAACAAAGTTGCAGCTAGAGAGAAAAAATTAATCTTGTTGCTCGTCATATCTTGGGTTTTATGCTTTCTCATCATGTATATGAAGTGAATTAGGATGATTTAGATGAACCACAATGAGTTGATTTTGGTATGCAGTTGAATGTAATGGTGACAATCTAGAATTATTATGTAATGGATCCCTTTTAAATGCTATGTAACAGTTTGATTTTATAATTAGAATGTAATGGATTAATTTTGGAATTATTATGTAATGGATTTATCCCTTTTTGTAGCTGAAAGTAATGGACCTCCAGTTGGTAACTCTGTGTTTTAATGATGCTTTGTTATGTTTAATGAATTGTAATAAGGTTTAATGAGGCCTAACTGCAAAGACAGGGCATCAAGACAACTTTGTATTAGTGCTTTGTTAGTGGAGCCATATGAGACTATTTCCAAAACAGGGACATAACTGCATCAACATTACTGCAAAAAGACAGAGACATAATACTGCAACAATACAAAAACAGGGCATCAAGACAGAGACAGAGCACATGCAACCATAATACATAATAAGCAACAGCTGAAATGGCCATTTAAGGATTTTGCATTAATTTTCCTAGAGTTCACAAACTTACACAACAAAACCCAATACAGTGTTCCAAAAATATACCATATATCATATTCATACCAACTGTTTAAACCAAATACAAAATGGTTCATCTAAGCCTTTCATACCATATCCATTCCCATAAACAAAATAAACAGTATTAGTTGCAGTTGCATGCCCACCCACATTAAACAAAATAAACATAAACTGAAAAAACATTAAACACATTCCCCTATTGTTTAGTCTCCTTCCTCATTGGGTTCATGACAACATTAGTTGCAGTTGATTGATGACTGCTACCTATCTCAGCTCTTCTTTTTGCAGCAGCTTCAGTCAGAGCACTAACACCTACTGTAGCTCTATTTCTACTCATAAAAGTTCGGATGCCAGTTGAAGTCAATGTTGAGGATGAAGGCACTGTCTGGAGTGGTACACTTACTGTTGGAGGTGTGTTAGTTGTTGGTGGATCTTGAGAATTGTCCATCTAAAAAAGACAAAATGAATTATCAAATACATGAACACTGTGTAAAACAAATAATTTTATTATTTCATGCTTACAAGAATGTAGCCTAGGTTGCTTGACTGAAACATTGTTGTAAGACCCCAACTTTTATAAATAAAGATGAATTTTCTATAAATATCATTTTTGAATATTATGGAGTTAATTTGATATAATGTTATAGTTGTGGGTAATATTTATAAATTTTGCAAAGTACGCAAGTTGTTATATAATATTCGATTGGTCGGGGAATATTCGTTTTAACAGGGAATATTCGTACAACGAAACAATCATTGGTGGACCCCACAACAGAATTATTGTCGGATTGAGAAAACGACAAAAATATGTTATTAAAAATAACGGCGGAAGTTTTACCATTGTTACTGTTGAACTACTCGGTAGTAAAAGTACAGTAATACGTGTGGTTGCATAGTAGCACACGGTATTGATTATTAATGCTTATGTGAGAAGTCACTCAGTTTGATTCTATTATTGTCAGTTAATAATATGAATTATTTAGCGATAATGACGTTTTGTTTTATTCGTATTATTAACGTAATAAAACAGAAACATCTTTTTATATAAAACAGAATACTTTATTAAAGTTATTCTATAAATAGAATATATTATATTTTATTTAAAAGATTTTTCTTTAAATATGGACCGTCAGATTAAAGTAATCAATCTGGACCGTTCATGGATTAGTTACTATGCATTCTATTTTTCTATAAATAGCAGCTCATTCCTTCATTATTTCTTACGAATTCACTGAACTCTAGAGAGAGAAACTATAGAGAGAAACTATAGAGAGAGAGAAGAAGAGTATTCTGCTACTTAACTACTTCCTTACTTCAGCTCTTCTTTAAAACGGTAAGGGATGTTATTCTTTCTTATTCATGAAGAGAACTGTTGTTATTTCATTTCTTATTATTCTGTTGGAATAACCTGTATACGCGGTCTACCCTATACTTGGTGACATTCTTCTATTATTCTGTTGGAACATCCTGTCTGTGTGTTTTACACCGGACCTGGTTCCGTTTTTATTATTATTCTGTTAGAACATCCTGTCTGTGTGTTTTACACCGGACCTGGTTCCGTTTTTATTATTATTCTGTTGGAACATCCTGTCTGTGTGTTTTACACCGGACCTGGTTCCGTCTTGTTATTATTCTGTTGAAACATCCTGTCTGTGTGTTTTACACCGGACCTGGTTCCATTATTTATTATTCTGTCAGAATATCCTGTCTGTGCGTTTACGCCGGACCTGGTTCCATTATTTATTATTCTGTCGGAATATCCTGTCTGTGCGTTTACGCCGGACCTGGTTCCATTATTTATTATTCTGTTGGAATAACCTGTCTGTGCGGTCTATCGCATGCATGGTGATTTCTTTTGTTATTCCATTCTTTATTATACTCAGTTGGTTAAGTTTTGACTTCTATACTCCATGAAATTTGTGGAATATCCTTGATAATTGCGTTTCATCCAGTATCTTTTCATGAAAATATTCTTCTAAGCATTCTTGAATTTTACTCCACAAAGCAGTATCATGTTGACAATTTGGACGTTGTTAATTCTTGGATAAATTAATTCTTGAACTTGTTTTATTGAATTCTTATATCATTGTCATCATCCTCATGTTTATAAAATGTTGAAAGTCATCTGTGGCCTGTAGTGCATAGATGGACTTGGTATGATTATGACCAGGGATTATTCGGTATAATCATGACCGTAATGTTACGAATGATGTGGTAAATGTCCTCATTGGCCCGTAGTGCATTGATGGACAGTTGTTGGCATGATCATGACCATTAATGAATACACGAATATCCTTGGCCGTAGTGCAGGGGTGATTCGATGATGTGGATTATTTTATTAAGCTGAGTCCCAGCGAACACAGTGTTGAAAAACCTTTTAAATCATAAAAGATAGTAGAGTTTATTTTCTACTTGACTCTTTTAATGGATTGCTTGTTCCGCTACAGTTAAACTTGATGTCTATTATATTTTATCAGTTTAACATTGTTGAAGGCTAATGATAATTTATTCTGCATTATCTTAGTCATAATATTCACTGTTCTCTTCAGGAAATGAGAACGTAGCTGGGGCAGGTCGGGGAACGGAGTGATGGTTCGAATGATAGTATTAGTTAGTAGTCCTCACTATTCTATGTAATAGTGTGTTAATAAATGTAATGAGGACTCCTTTTGAGTATGAATACTCTCTAGAAGATAATATTTGTATTCAAACTCGCAGTTTATGTTTTGTCGTATTGTACACGACAGATGTATTAGTAAGTTGTATTTGTATTCTGTACTTTGTATCTGACGACCCAAGATGGGTGATGTATACCTAATTTTGGGGGCGTCACAGTTGGTATCAGAGCTTAGGGATATGATCTCTGGCTAAGATGTGAGAATAGAACTAGGAAGGGAGAGACGGAGAATTCCTTCGCTAGTATGACCTACCTAAGTTTATTTGCATGGTATTTAATTGGTCGGTCATAATATAAGGATAATATATGACATATCAATTAACTTTTATTTTGTGGCAGTATCTGAAAATGGCATCTGAGAATGTTGAGAATAGCAATGGAGCATAGGCGACTGTTGATTCACTACATATCAATAATCAGGATAATGTGCATCAGGAAGGTGACAATCCTCATGCAAACAACAACACTGACCAGATGATGAATGATGGAATGTTCAGAAACTTTATGCAGTTCATGCAACAGCAGGCGAGAGCGGCTCCTGTCCAAAATATAGGTGGAAACACTGAAAACTCTCGGACGGTCACTGCTAAACAGTTCAAGGAGTTGGGACCACCAGAGTTTAAGGGAGAGCCAAAACCACTTATAGCGGAAACATGGATAAAGCAGATTACCAAGATATTTGATGTCTTGGGATGCTCCGAGGAGCAAAAGGTTCCTTTTGCCGCCTTTATGTTGCGAGGAGAGGCAGATTACTGGTGGGAATCGATTAAACGTACTCAACCTGCCGCACTGAAGATGTCTTGGGAGAAGTTTCAAGAGCTGTTCAATGACAAATACTTTCCGAAAGTATTCGTCACATGAAGGAGGTGGAGTTCATCAAATTGGAGCAGAATATGACCGTGTCGCAGTATGAGGCTAAATTTGCTGAGTGTCGCACTTGGTGGATAATGAAGAGCGAATGACGCGAATGTTTTTGCGAGGTTTGAAACCTGAGATACGTCAACATCTTATTTCTCATAAACTGTGTTTGTATTCAGATGTTGTGAATAGGGCTCAGTTAGTGGAGCGCGATAACGAGTCAACGCAACCAAAAGAGAGCAGTCGGCAAAATGATAATACCAGTGAGAGCAGTCATCGAAGCGGTGACAACAAGCGTGGAGAGAATCAACAGGCCAGAAATGGTAACCACTTCGGTGGTAATCACGGCCAAAACAATAAGAATGGTCATTTCAAGAAGAGGAGATTCAACAATGATGGAAAGACGTCAGCACCAGCACCCGTTGTTAAGGAAGGAGAACGACCACCTATCATATGTTTCAAATGCGGAGGGGAGGGGCACATCAGTCCAAACTGCGCGATGCTGTCTAAAGCATGTTATAATTATGGAAGAGAAGGTCATTTAGATCGATTTTATCGTTTATCAAAAACAAGTTCAGCCAAGATGGAGACACCAAAGGCCGTCCCAGAAAAGTCAAAACCGGTAGTGCAAGGGAGAGCGTTTGTTGTGACCTCCCAGAACGCAAGGAACCCGAATGAAGTCATCACGGGTAAGCTTATCATAAACTCTAACGAAGTCTATACTTTATTTGATACCGGTTCTACCCATTATTTTATTTCTCCTACTTGCGCTCATCGATTAAATTTGATTCCGGAGAAATTAGACTTTGACTTATCTGTTGAAACTCCATTGGGAGAAACCTTCATTACATCTACGGTTTATAAGTCTTGTTTGGTTCAAGTTGGTACCCACACATTACCTGTCGATCTGATTTCATTAAAAATACTTGCATTTGACGTGATTCTAGGGATTGATTGGTTAACTACTCATCATGCAAAAATTGATTGTTTTCGTAAGGTTGTTAGCTTTCATATTCCTAATCGACCTATTATGTGAATTCAAGCAACCAAACCATTAAAATCAATCGCTGTCATCTCAAGTCATAAAACTATTCGTTTATTGAAAAACGGATGTCAAGCTTTCTTAGCTCATGTCACGAATCTAAACAAAAATACGTCAGTTTTGAATGATATTTCTATTGTTAATAAATTCCCTGACGTATTCCCTAAAGAACTTCTTGGCCTACCCCCAGAGCGTGAAATTGAATTTTGTATCAACCTTGAACCCGGTACAAAATCCATTTCCAAAGCCCCATATCGAATGGCTCCTATTGAACTTCAGGAGTTAAAGATCCAACTGCAGGAATTGTTAGATATTGGCTTTATTCGTCCTAGTACTTCTCCTTGGGGTGCTCCTGTTCTATTCGTGAAGAAGAAAGATGGAAGTATGCGACTTTGTATTGATTATCGGGAGTTGAATCATGTCACCATCAAAAACAGGTACCCATTACCACGTATTGATGACCTGTTTGACCAGTTGCAAGGAGCACAATTCTTTTCAAAGATCGATCTTCGTTCTGGATATCATCAGCTGAAGGTTAGAACTGAGGATATTCTAAATACGGCTTTCAGCACTCGGTACGGGCATTATGAATTCTTAGTCATGTCCTTTGGATTGACTAATGCTCCTGCTGCCTTCATGGAAATGATGAACCGGGTATTCAAGGAATATTTGGATCACTTTGTGGTCGTCTTTATTGATGACATCCTTATTTATTCCAAAAGCCGTGAAGATCATGAGCAACACTTGAGGCTGGTACTCCAAAAGCTTCGTGAATACAAGCTTTATGCCAAGTTGAAGAAATGAGAGTTCTGGTTGGAGGAGGTAGCATTCCTTGGGCACGTAGTATCAAGTCGTGGAATATCGGTTGACCCGGCAAAGATTGAAGCTATTCAAAGCTGGGAGCAACCTAAATCAGTGACCGAAGTACGTAGCTTTCTTGGTTTAGCTGGTTATTATCGGAGATTCGTGGAAGGATTTTCTCGAATCGCTACTCCATTAACTCAGCTGACTCGGAAAGATACAAAGTTCGGTTGGAGCGAAGAATGTGAGCAGAGTTTTCAAGAATTCAAGAGGAGACTCATTTCAGCACCTGTTCTAACAATACCATCTGGCTCGGAGGGATTTGTCATCTACAGTGATGCTTCGAGCAAAGGGTTGGGATGCGTTCTCATGCAACATGAAAAAGTCATAGCCTATGCATCAAGACAACTCAAGGAATATGAGAGGAATTATCCTACTTATGATCTAGAGTTGGCAGCTGTTGTCTTTGCACTTAAAATTTGGAGGCATTACTTGTATGGGGAGAAGGTGGAGATCTTTACGGATCATAAAAGCCTCAAATATTTCTTCACTCAAAAGGAACTCAACATGCGACAACGACGTTGGCTTGAACTGTTGAAAGATTATGATCATACCATTCAATACCATCCTGGAAAAGCGAACGTGGTAGCTGACGCATTGAGTAGAAGATCATATGCAAGTACGAGTGCGATATTGTCAACACAAAGGCCCATTTTGTGTGATTTACAAAGGATGAAGATAGAGTTAAAGACTCCAGGGACCCATGTGATGATAGCAAATATACGAGTAGAACCGACTTTAATCGATAAAGTTAAAGCTGCTCAAGCTACAGACCTGGAGCTGATGCGTATGAGGAAGAAAGTGCAAGAAGGTGCTATGCCGGAAGCAAGAATCGATGAAGAAGGAATACTTCGAGTCAACTCCAGACTTTGTGTTCCTAACAACCCTGATTTAAAGTATGAAATCATGATGGAGGCGCACAACACACCGTTTGCAATCCATCCTGGAAGTACCAAAATGTATCGTGATCTTCGTCATACATTTTGGTGGAGCAATATGAAAAGAGAGATAGCGTTGTTTATCTCAAGGTGTCTAACTTGTCAACGAGTCAAATCGGAGCATCAAGTACCAAAAGGTCCATTGCAACCACTTGAAATTCCAGAATGGAAGTGGGAGCACATTACCATGGATTTTGTTACCGGTCTTCCTAGGGTTTCTCAAGGTATTGATGCGATTTGGGTCATTGTTGATAGATTGACCAAGTCTGCTCATTTCTTACTGATACGAGAAACTTATACACTTGAACGTCTTGCTCGTATGTACATAAACGAGATTGTAAGACTACATGGTATGCCAGTATCCATAGTTTCTGACCGAGACCCAAGATTCACTTCACGATTTTGGGTTAGTTTACAAAGAGCTATGGGCACGAATTTACGATTTAGTTCAGCATATCATCCTCAGACGGACGGATAATCAGAGAGGACTATTCAAACTCTGGAAGATCTATTAAGACTCTGTGTCTTTGACTTCAAGGGAAGTTGGGACAAGTTCTTACCATTGGTGGAGTTTTACTACAATAACAGTTATCAAGCAAGTATTGGCATGGCTCCATTCGAAGTATTATATGGAAGAAAATGTCGTTCTCCAGTATGCTGGGATGAGGTGGGTGAAGCAACGTTGTTGGGACCGGAGTTGGTACGTATGACTATAGAAAAGATTCAAACGATCCGACAACGTATAAAAACCTCACAAGATCGACAAAAGAGTTATGCTGATCTTCATCGAAAGGACGTGGAATTTGATGTAGGAGATCATGTGTTCTTACGTGTTGCTCCATGGAAAGGAGTTACGAGATTTGGAAAGGGAGGAAAGTTCAATCCTCGATTCATCGGTCCATTTTTAATCCTCGATCGAGTAGGAACTGTGGCTTATAGACTCGCTTTACCGCCAAGTATGTCTCGTGTTCATTACGTTTTTCACATATCCATGTTACGCAAATATGTGGAAGACCCGAACCACATTATTGAGTTAGAACCGGACGAAATAGCGGGGGATTTGACGTATGAAGAAGTTCCTGTTCAAATCTTGGATAAGAAGGATCATATTCTACGCTCAAGTAAAGTTTTGTGGAGAAACCACGATGTTGAGGAAATGACTTGGGAGTTAGAATCTGAAATAAAATCAAGGTATCCTTACTTCTTCGACATACCATGTACGTACCCTAATTTCGAGGGCGAAATTTCATAAGAAGAGGAGGTTGTAAGACCCCAACTTTTATAAATAAAGATGAATTTTCTATAAATATCATTTTTGAATATTATGGAGTTAATTTGATATAATGTTATAGTTGTGGGTAATATTTATAAATTTTACAAACTACGCAAGTTGTTATATAATATTCGATTGGTCGGGGAATATTCGTTTTAACAGGGAATATTCGTACAACGACACAATCATTGGTGGACCCCACAACGGAATTATTGTCGGATTGAGAAAACGACAAAAATATGTTATTAAAAATAACGGCGGAAGTTTTACCATTGTTACTGTTGAACTACTCGGTAGTAAAAGTACAGTAATACGTGTGGTTGCATAGTAGCACACGGTATTGATTATTAATGCTTATGTGAGAAGTCACTCAGTTTGATTCCATTATTGTCAGTTAATAATATGAATTATTTAGCGATAATGACGTTTTGTTTTATTCGTATTATTAACGTAATAAAACAGAAACATCTTTTTATATAAAACAGAATACTTTATTAAAGTTATTCTATAAATAGAATATATTATATTTTATTTAAAAGATTTTTCTTTAAATATGGACCGTCATATTAAAGTAATCAATCTGGACCGTTCATGGATTAGTTACTATGCATTCTATTTTTCTATAAATAGTAGCTCATTCCTTCATTATTTCTTACGAATTCACTGAACTCTAGAGAGAGAAACTATAGAGAGAAACTATAGAGAGAGAGAAGAAGAGTATTCTGCTACTTAACTACTTCCTTACTTCAGCTCTTCTTTAAAACGGTAAGGGGTGTTATTCTTTCTTATTCATGAAGAGAACTGTTGTTATTCATTTCTTATTATTCTGTTGGAATAACCTGTATACGCGGTCTACCCTATACTTGGTGACATTCTTCTATTATTCTGTTGGAACATCCTGTCTGTGTGTTTTACACCGGACCTGGTTCCGTTTTTATTATTATTCTGTTGGAACATCCTGTCTGTGTGTTTTACACCGGACCTGGTTCCGTTTTTATTATTATTCTGTTGGAACATCCTGTCTGTGTGTTTTACACCGGACCTGGTTCCGTCTTGTTATTATTCTGTTGAAACATCCTGTCTGTGTGTTTTACACCGGACCTGGTTCCATTATTTATTATTCTGTCAGAATATCCTGTCTGTGCGTTTACGCCGGACCTGGTTCCATTATTTATTATTCTGTCGGAATATCCTGTCTGTGCGTTTACGCCGGACCTGGTTCCATTATTTATTATTCTGTTGGAATAACCTGTCTGTGCGGTCTATCGCATGCATGGTGATTTCTTTTGTTATTCCATTCTTTATTATACTCAGTTGGTTAAGTTTTGACTTCTATACTCCATGAAATTTGTGGAATATCCTTGATAATTGCGTTTCATCCAGTATCTTTTCATGAAAATATTCTTCTAAGCATTCTTGAATTTTACTCCACAAAGCAGTATCATGTTGACAATTTGGACGTTGTTAATTCTTGGATAAATTAATTCTTGAACTTATTTTATTAAATTCTTATATCATTGTCATCATCCTCATGTTTATAAAATGTTGAAAGTCATCTGTGGCCTGTAGTGCATAGATGGACTTGGTATGATTATGACCAGGGATTATTCGGTATAATCATGACCGTAATGTTACGAATGATGTGGTAAATGTCCTCATTGGCCCGTAGTGCATTGATGGACAGTTGTTGGCATGATCATGACCATTAATGAATACACGAATATCCTTGGCCGTAGTGCAGGGGTGATTCGATGATGTGGATTAGTTTATTAAGCTGAGTCCCAGCGAACACAGTGTTGAAAAACCTTTTAAATCATAAAAGATAGTAGAGTTTATTTTCTACTTGACTCTTTTAATGGATTGCTTGTTCCGCTACAGTTAAACTTGATGTCTATTATATTTTATCAGTTTAACATTGTTGAAGGCTAATGATAATTTATTCTGCATTATCTTAGTCATAATATTTCTTACTGGGCTAGTTGAGCTCACCCTTTCTTTCACTGTTCTCTTCAGGAAATGAGAACGTAGCTGGGGCAGGTCGGGGAACGGAGAGATGGTTCGAATGATAGTATTAGTTAGTAGTCCTCACTATTCTATGTAATAGTGTGTTAATAAATGTAATGAGGACTCCTTTTGAGTATGAATACTCTCTAGAAGATAATATTTGTATTCAAACTCGCAGTTTATGTTTTGTCGTATTGTACACGACAGATGTATTAGTAAGTTGTATTTGTATTCTGTACTTTGTATCTGACGACCCAAGATGGGTGATGTATACCTAATTTTGGGGGCGTCACAATTATGTTCCCATTTGGAAGCACAAAAGTCCCAAATCCAACAGGAGGTTGGCCTTTCTTTCTTCTTATTGGCAGCTTCACTCTTTGTATCCCACTTTCACTCCATTTGGCTTTCCTTTTTTCCTTCCCTTTATCACCTTTAGTATTCTTTGCCTTTCCTTCATCCTTGTTTACCTGACAAATAAATATAACAATCATACACAACAAAACTTGTAATTCATTATGAGTCACCTTTATTAAACTGTAGTGCTTACCCTTTGTGATCCAGTGCCTTCAGTTTGTTGAAACTCATTTGAAGCATCATATGGTAGTGAATTGGAGTTGGGACATGTACTTTTATTGTGACCTAGTTGTCTACATTTGGTACAATGCATTATTCTTCCCTTTCTTGTAATTCTTCCTGGGTTCTTTTCACTTTCCCATTGTTCTCTCCTCCTTAGTCTTTGAGGCCTTTCATCTAAGCTTCCTTGTGATTGGTGGTGGCAACATCTTTTTATATGGTGTCTCCTCCCAGAAATTATTATCTGGCTCTAAGAGATGATTGTAACACTTCATATATGTTTCCCTCTTAAGTCAATGACTAACATAATTTTCAACTGGCTCCCTCATAAAATTGATAGCACTAATAGCATGACAACAGGGCATCCCAGTTAGCTGAAACACCCAACATGTGCAAGTTTGATCTGCAAGATCAACCACAAATACATCCCCATGACACTTTACCTGCAATGTTTCAGTATGTAGTATGAGACATAAATTCATCATATTGTGACAAGTGTATTATCAAGGAATAGCTGCTTACCAAAAACTTTCTATCCTTAGCCCATAATGGTTCACATGCAGCTGCATTCTCAATTTGAACATCAAGTTTTTTCCTAATTCTAGGACATATAAATGCTTCACACTTAAGCATTTCATCCCTTTTTTTGTTGAGTCTAACCATCACTTTACTCCTTATGTCCTCTGGCATGTCTAATGAAGCCATCCATCTAGATTTTATAATCCATGCATTGAAGGTCTCACTCATGTTGTTCTCTACATTGTCTGCCTTTGAGTGTGTTTGGAAATGTGCTTTGCTCCACAAAGAGGGGTCTTGCTCAAGCAACTTGTCATGGGCTTCCTTTGATAACCTTTTGATCTCATTCATAGATTCTTTGAATGGCACAATATGGGTGGCCATAGATGCTTCCCAGAATGCAAATTGCAAGGCTTGAGTAGGGAATCTCTTCCTCCAGTTTGCATAAATATGCCTGGCACAATTCCTATGCTCAACATAAGGAAGTATATCCTTAACTGCTGGAACCAAACCCTACAACCACAAACAAGAAAATAAAGCAGTCTATTACACATGTTTGATAATAAAATAAGACATAAAATTCATGTACAACAAAATAATAATAAGACAATTAATTACTTTTTGTTGATCACTTATAATGGTCCAACCAACTCCATCATTGCCTTCCAAGTCTCCCAATAACAACTCCAGAAACCATCCCCAACTATCCCTATTTTCACTCTCTACTATGGCCCATGCTATTGGGTACATTTGATTATTACCATCTCTCCCAACAGCAGACAACAATTTCCCCCTAACCACAGTCTTCAAAAAACAACCATCTAATCCTATGATAGGCCTACACCCTTCAATCCACCCCCTCTTTAGTTCTTCAAAGCATACATAAAATCTTTGAAAGTGAGGCTTATTTTTTGAATTGTCTCTTCTAACCTTAATATCCACTATGTTTCTTTTGTTGCTCTTTATTAAGTGAGCCCCATAATCCCACACTTTCTCATAGTGTTTCTTTAATAATTCCCCAACATTTTTCAAAGCCATTTCCCTTACCCTGTAACACTTGGTCAAAGACACATTTACCTTTAATTTTCTGGCTATTTCATCTTGAATTTCATGTAACTTCCAATCTGGTTTCTTTCTAATCCTGTCCCCATAAAAGTTTGCAAGCCATTGAGTTTTGAGACACTTGTTTTGTAGTGCCCTTGTGCAAGTATGATCATTGTTAATTTTTTTTATTTGCAAAGTTTCAGAGCCTCCAACAGTGTTAACCCACATGTTCCATGGACATCCAGGCTGGCACACAACCTGAAACCTCTTCCCAGCATTAATTTTGAATCTAACTGACCTTCCCTTCCCAATCCCATAATTCCTAACAGCTTCTTTCATCTGCTCTTTAGAACTGAATTGTAGACCAACACTAAACTTAATATGTTTTCTATTTGTTTTAGGGTCATAAGGTATAATTGCAAACTTAGGTTTTACATTCTTCTTTCTCCTTTTATCCCTCACTATCTCTTCCATTTCCTCCTGCTCCTCCTTATTGCTATCCTCATTTGGGGAATAGTGCTTGTCACTATCCTCAGCATCACTGTCCCACTGCCCATCAGTGCTTTCACTGTCATCATCCCAGTATAATCATCATCTTCGTTGTTTTGAACAATTACATCTTTTAGTTCATGTGGAGGTCTGTGTTCATTTTCAGCTACTTGTTCTTGTTGAATTGGAGTTTGGTTTACATTCAGTTGTTTCAGCTTCATGTTCATTCTCATTTAAATCACCTGCATCTTCTAATGTATTACCCTCCCCATTCTTTTTCACCTCTCTTCTATATTCCCTTGACTTCTTTCTAGTCTCAATATACTTCTCATCAGTACTTAACCCATCAGATTCATGGTAATCACTGTCATCAGATGACAAATCTAAATACCCTTAATCATCAGCCCCTTCATTATTCTCCCCATCAACATTACCATCTGCATTATACTCTGGAATATTATCCCCATGATCAACATATAAATCAATAGAATCATAACCTATGCAGGTTGCCTGCAATGCCCTAATACTTTCATCATCATGCAATCTTCTAAGTCTGTAAGACCCCAAATTATTAATAAATAAAATTTAATTTTCTCTATTTATCATTTTGAAATAGTAAGGGTTGATTTGATTAATGTGGTTAGTTAAGGGTAAAATGCGTAAATATTTTAAATAAGCAAGTGGTTATAAAATATTCATTTTTATCGGAGAATATTCGTTTGGTCGTGGAATATTCTTGTTGTCAGAGAATATTCGTACGACGGCGCAGCCTTGTGTGGGCCCCATAATGGAAAGCGATTGGATGAAGAAAACGACAAGTATAAGTTATTTATAAATAACGGCGTAGTTGTTACCGTAATACTGTTGGAATACCCGGTGGTTAAAACACAGTAATACGCGTTGTTGCACAGTAGCACACGGTATTGCACCAATTATTGATTCTTACGTAAGAAGGCACTACTCAATAATGGTTACAGTAATTACTGTTCAGTATTTTATTTTATTGATTCAATAATTGCTGCGTTGATATTTTATATTACTGTTGTTTCAATAATTACCACTACACAATATTTTTCATTATCGGAGCAATAATTCATATTATCTGAATAATATTATTAGATAACATTATTGGCAATGTCTAGAAAGTTCTGTCTAAGGAGAGATTTGGTCACCTAATTGCGCGCCAGTAAGGAGAAATCCTTATTGGAAAGCCCCCTCTTTCCTGGGAACTGCATGTTTGTCAGTGTTGTGATTCGGTAATATTATTTGTAAATAATTAATTATTAATTTATATGATGAGGAAAATATTCATTTTATGTGGATATAGATGGAGAAAATTTTTTAAAGTGACAATTGTTGAAAATCGATATTTTATCTTTTCTGATAAAATAATATTTTATTATATTATTATAATATAATAATGATGATATTTTTACAATGAATGTGGGATATATGAGTATATGAGGAAAAAGAGTATTTTTATTGTAAAAGTTGTTTAAAACATGTTAAACATGTCTATGGGCCCATTTCTTGACTGAAATTTGATTATAGCCTGTAAAATCGCCCGTTTATGAATTTCGATCAATTTCTGTTTGGAATTTAGAAAAACTTTCTTCTGCAAAGTTGTAGAGAATTGAATTTCCTATAAAAAATCGTGAGATTCGAATTTTCTGATAAAAGGACTATTTATTATGAATTATTGAAGTTCTGAAATTCTGAAATAATTAATTTTTGGAAGTTTAAAATTTTTTTAAATAACAAAAACGTTTTTTTCATTATGGTGTGTTCCACATGTGTGTTAAATTGGCTGATTTCAAATTTTCTACGGTTGGCTTGAAAATTTATATAAATATATTATTAATTTATTAAATTTTCTGCTTTGGTGTTCTAAGCATTTTTCTATAAATAGGGTGCTTAGGTTAGAATTGAAAAACACATCAGAAACTAAAGATTTCTCTCTCGATATATTGAGCTTATTCTTGTGAGTATTTTAATAGTTTGAGTGTTGTTATACGATGCAAGTTCCCTTCAGCACTATACCCAGTATTCTAGCCAGAAATATTATTCTTTCGAGGTAAGGTATGCTATTTCTTCTTAAATGATATTATTTTTTCAATATCATTATGCCGAAGTATTGATCTGAACTTTTTATTAAATTTAAAATTTTTTGTGTCGGAGTTACTATTCACGTATACGGTACTATTCACCGAAAAATAAAATTTTCTTCTTTTTGTCCAAAATATCTATTATGGATACTAGCTTTGATTGTATCCATGTTTTGATCATTCTTGAGTTTTACTCTACTATAATTATTTATGAGATATTTTTGGACATGAAATAGCTGAAATACGAATCCTTAATATTTATTATTTTGTTTCACTGGATTCGTTTTCTTTAAAATATTTTTCATCATCCTCAGTCCTAAATGATGATGTTACTGAATATCTTTGGCATGTACTGCAAAGATGAATGATTTACTGATGAATATCTTTGGCCTGTAGTGTAAAGATGAATATTTAATTCCAGATATATATTGATTGATGTTACGGGGATAAAATATCGACGATGAACTTTTAAATTCATATATAGAAGATAGTAGTTTGCATTCTCTACTTAACTCTTCTAATGAATTATTATTTCCGCTGCGAAGTTTGATTTAAAACTGGTTATCTATTGTATTCTATTAGATTTTTTCCTGTTGAAAACTAACGATAATTTATTCTATGTTATCTTAGTCATAATGTTCTTTACTGGGCTAGTTGAGCTCACTCTTTTCCTTTTGTTCTATTTTTCTTCTCAGGAGGCGAGAATGTAGCGAGTACTAGTCGGGATATGGAATGAAGGTTCTAGAAAGTCGTTTTAGTAGTCCTCACCATTTTTATAAAATAATGTATTAATTATTGTAATGATGACTTATTTGAGTGTGGATATTGTCTAGATGGTAATATTTGTATTTAAACTCACAAGTTTTATTAGAGGTGGCAAACGGGCGGGCGGGCGCGGGCCGGGCTAAAACGGGCCGGGCCAAAAAGGCTCGAATTTTCACGGGCCAAAAAAAGTAAGCCCATAGCCCGCTGGCTCACGGGCGGGCCGGGCCGGGCCGGGCCGCGGGCCGAAGGTGGTTTATGCCTATTTTTGTGCACTTTTTTGAGCCCGCAAAGCCCGCGGCGCGGGCCGGGCCGGGCTTTGAACGGGACGAGCCAAAAAGACCCGAGTTTTTATGGGCCAAAAAAATGCGGCCCAAAGCCCGCTTTTTGGCGGGCGTGCCGGCCCGCGGGCTTTGGGCCCGTTTGCCAGGTCTAATTTTTATGTTGTATTAATAAAGTTGTAATTGTTTCTATACCATGTATTTTGATGACTCAGAATGAGTGTTTTATACCTATTTTGAGGGCATCACAAAGTCCATGTGCCGTTAAAACCCCATTTTCTTTATAGTAAACTACAAAGTTCTTATGATAAGTAAAATGTTCAGACATAGAAGCTATCATTTGGGGACAAAGATAATCAAGATCCAATTTTGTTGTTTTTGTAAAATCACCTTCATACTCATATACTGACACAAACTTAAACTTCCCACCATAATGAACATTTAATATCAACAAAGACATCCTGTGATAGTGAAATTCATAAAGTGTCAAAAAAAATAAAACTTATAACTAGAAAGAGACTACACTGCTAACATATGACAAATAAAAACTGTAAACTTTATATCATGGGCAGATAATGGGAGACAAATAAATATTTAAACTTTAAACCAATATGCATGTCAGAGATCACAAATAATGGGGGACAAGACCTAAAATATATTGTACAAATTAGATATAATGGGAGATAACACAAGGCCACAACAGACATCTTTTTCTATTCACTAATACGCATGTAAGAGATGCCTAGGGCTACCATCAGTAAACAAAACAAACCAAGGTCCACCACCATCAGCAGGCGCAGACACACCTAGGGCCACCATAAAAAAAACAACCATCTAATTTTTTTACAAGAAAACAACAAAATAGGACCATCGGGACCACAAATTGAGTAAAAAACATGGAATGGAGGGAATTTGACCCAATTACATCCATTAAATTTTAAAAAATCAAAAACCCCTCTTTTACTTTAACCCTAGAACTGAGATGAGAATAAATTGAGACTCGATATTACTTACCTATAGAATACTTAACTTTTTTTTTCAACCGATCTCGCTAATTTCTGATAAATTTCACAAGTATCAGACAAAATCGCATACTCCCTTGGCCTCGACTGTTTTTGCTCTCAAGTGTTATTCGAAAAATTAAAATGGAGAGATAAATAGAGAAATGGAAACTGTCTGGACATTTGACTACAGTTACACGTGAGAGTGGGCCCTACGAGCCACCTCAGTGTCACTTGGATTCTGTTAGCCTACTAAGCATTACTGTCTGATTTTTGGACGGAAAATAAAATTAATGACCATTATATAATATGTGAGAGTACAGTAATTCGATTGTAACCAAAAAAAAAAAAATTTCGGTTACCAAAAACCGAATCCCAGTACACTGACCAAAAAGTTATTTATCCCGAGAAGAAACATACAGAACAAAACATCTCTCCCCTTGGCACTTGTTATGGCGATGGTGGACATGGCAGAATCTGCTGTATTCGCCGCCTATTTTTACACCAATCCCACCACGCCATACCCACCAATTTCTCTCCCCCACACAAATCTTATACCCAAACCCAAAACATATAATACTAAAAAATCGTTGAAGCTTAGAGCTGTTGTTGCTAATTCTTCTTCTTCTTCTCTCGTTTCTTCTTGGTCCCAAAATCAAACAGTTGGTGGGCAAGGTGCTAACAAGATAACAAGAACCCATAAAAGGGTGTTTTTCTTAGATGTGAACCCTCTGTGTTACAAAGGAAGTACCCCTAGCTTACAGTCTTTTGCTCACTGGGTTTCCCTTTTATTCTCTCGAGTCAGCCTTACCGATCCCGTTATTGCCGTAATACTCTCTCTTTGTAAATATATGCATATACTTATATATATATATATATATATATATATATATTGTATTTAATGTGTTTGATATGCCTATTATTAATTCTTGAATTGAGCTGTGTGGCAATTTGGGTATGATTTTTCTGGGCATTGTAGCATTGTCCCTTTGGAAAGCTATCTACTAGTTTACAATGTGATCATTTAGTAATTCTTCTATTAGGAATAGATATTGCAATCTTTTTGGTTAGCAGAGGGAAAGGAAATGAAATAAAATGAAAGCAAGTAAAGTAAAGGTTAGTGGTGGGTGTAAATCATGTTGAGGATAATAACTATTTTTGAGCTCGATTCGTCAATCTTGCTATCGAGTTTGAAACAAACTTAATTGAGCCGGAGTCGAGCTCACTCCAGTTTGTTCTAGCTTAACTCTTTAGTTTATGAGTTGAATTAAATCTTCTCAGTTTTGACTTTTTATTGAGCATGTAAGGCAAAATATATACTCTCTTGTTTCCAAAATATAATATATTTATTGAATTTTTGAAATCAACTTAATACATTTTTAAACTCAAAATTGATATGTATTCCTTTAGTTCTAGTTAATACAATGATGAAAATCATAAACTATTTAAAAAGTATTAGTCATAGTATGATTTATTGTTTTATATTTTTTAATGAATCATCTTAATTTTGAGTTTGAAAATCTCTCAAATTGACTTTCAAAAGTCAATAATATTCTTATAATTTGGACGGAGTTAATAGTTAAACATTCTCTTCCAAGTTCCAAAGTATGGGAGTTAGTTTAGTCGGACTTAGTTTAGGAGGAGGGTATTGAGTACTTTACTTTTTATTACAGCCCAAGAGTGAATAGTTTAGATAGAGTGAGTTTCACTTATTTTGGGACATCCCAAAATAGAAAGTAACTCGTGAAAAATGTGATAGTGGGAGCATATCCATTTAACTTTATGTTCAAATTAACCATTTTTAGAATGAATATTAATCATATTTATTTAGATTTTCAAAATTACAAAACTCGGGGTTGGTAGAAAATTATATATATTATATTCATAGTATCTCCGTCTATATCCAAGAAAAATAGTATAATTTATTGATTCTAAAATTGGCCATAAAAAAGTCAATTGGGGATAATAATTTTGTCATGTAGGTAGCCGTAGTACATATATAATTTGTATTCAATCAAACTCGAGCTGCATGAGCTTATCGAGAATAGATAAGGTTGTCATGTTTGTCTTTTTGGTGTTTGATTGCATCTTAATGCATCTTAATAGTCCAGCTCTTCATACATCTTAACAACCCATATCTTTATATTAAGAGGTCCCCTAAATAGTTAAGATACAAATATGAGTCTGAACTATTCAGAGGACCTCTTTGTACAAAGATATGGGATGTTAAGATGCATTAAGAGGTTGACTCTTAAGTTGCATTAAGATGCAATCAAACACCATGTCTGATTTTTTTTTTGAATTTGGCTCATTTATCTCAATTAAGACACTGTTATGGTTTTATTGTCACATGTTAATTATATATTGCATTAAAACTGAACATTTCTACACAGGTTATTGATGGGGAAAGAGGTAATGAGTATCGCAGACAACTATTACCTTCATATAAAGCACATAGACGGAAGTTTTCACCACCAATATCAGCTATGGCAAGAAGTTCGAAGAGTCCTCTTACAAAACATCAACTCATTGCAGATGTTCTAAGGGAATGCAGTGTGCCGGTGGGTGAACCTTGTTATTATCTCCGATGCTTTTTCATAATGGCATATTAGCTTATACTGTTAAACATATTTATCATCAGTATTGGAAAGTGGGTCTAGTATTGATGTAGCTAAACAAGGTTTACTTACCATGAGAGGTTCCTAACTCATTACGCTACATAAAATGGATAATGCTATGGAACCTTCATAAGTGGAATTTATATATGTTCATGCTGATAGGTAGTATATCTACTATAATGTGCTAAAACATAGCAGAAGAAACGCCTTTAGAATGATATGTGAACCATCAAAAGATGCAAGTAACCGAAAAATATCTATAGACAAGGCTGAAAAATCCAAAAGTGTGAGGTTTAAACTCCTCTTGTGTTTGATTATAAAATGTGTCCAACTCTATCAAATAATGACATCATATCAAGCTCTCTAAAAAGAAGAATTGGTCCAAGTCATTATATACTAGACATACTTTGTCAAGGTATTGACAAGTTATATACTCTTAATACTCCGCCTATGTGTAATCTTATATATTGATGGTTACACGTGGGACTAATGAATATGAGACTTGCACAAGGGAAGCCATAAAAAGCTAGTCACAAGACAAGAAGAAAGTTAGTAAATCACGGGCAACTATTGACTCAATTGATAAATGACTACTAGTTAAGAAAAATGAGTTACTTTGGCCCTTAAGAAATGGACTGCAAGTGGGAGAGAATGAAGGACAAGAAAAGAGTTACTTACCCCAAATCTAGATTGACAATGAGAACCCAGGTCATTATATGCTAGCCAACATTTTTCTCAAATTATTTGATGTGGGACACAATACTCTATCATCTTGTATTCCTTAATCTTTTGTGTCCTTGTGATGTTATTCTCGGCTAGGATCTTGAAGTTTGATACCGCACTCGCAGCAAAATAATGTGTTGTTTTGACACGAGATTCTAGTCACAAGTTTTGGAGTGTGAGGCTTGTTTTAAGTTTACTTTCTTTAAGTGATGAGTACCCCTGGGTTCTTTCTCAGGATCTATGTTAAATGAACTCGGATGGAGTGTTCGGTTGGATATGGTATTTTAAAGAGTCCAATTTCAGTATCTATATCATGGTCCGAATGTAAAGTGTCGGACACAGAAACTTTAGTGCAAAGTGAAGAGTCCGTATAATATAGCTCATGATCAGACTAACAAGACATGAACGTGTTAAATGGATAAACAACAATAATTGGAGCAAGGAAATTTGGCCTTAATGTACTTACTCCAACTCCTTATAGTTTACAATTCTTAATCTTTTGAATTATGTGAAAGTATGGGGAATGGATCCTTGTTATTTATTGGAACACATTTGCACCTTTGGCTTGATACTGGCTAGTGAGAATCTAGAAGCTCGATGCTACTAGCTGAAAACAGTTTGTTTGTTTAGCATTTTCTGCTACATTACTAGTGATAATTCCATGCATAAATCTCACAATTTGGAATATCATACAAGACTTACCATACTATAATTTACTAAATAAACGGTTAAAGGTGGAAGCACTTTTGGTTCAGTCATTCTAATAGGTTTTATCTGCAGGTTGTAAAAATTGAAGCCCATGAAGCAGATGATGTTGTAGCTACACTTGTAGGTCAAGTTTTAGAAAGGGGATACAGAGTTGTTATTGCCTCTCCTGATAAAGATTTCAAGCAACTGATATCCGAAGATGTGCAAATTGTTATGCCTATGCCTGAGTTGGATAGATGGTCCTTTTACACTCTAAAGCACTACATAGCTCAATACAATTGTGATCCACGCTCTGATCTGAGTCTCAGTAAGTATGCGTTATGATTTTGTGAATCTCACACTGACGAATTGTGTTATCTGTAAAACTGGATTTATAAGTGCAAAGTAAATGCAATTATTATATCACAGCTACAGTTATTCAGGATGCAGCTATTAAGAATCTTTTAGGACTAGTGGCTTGAGAGTTTCTTCCACAATTTACTTATATCAATAAGCTCTTCAATTTTACTCAATAAATATGAAGAGAGAATAGGGTGTGAAGGATCCTCCCCGAAGAAGGGCAATGACATTGGAAACCAAGTATGACAATTGGTTACATGAGTTAGTCGAGTATCTTTCTAATTTGAGTTTCTCACCCTGATAAACACACGCGGAAAGCATCTTCTAGCGTGCTTGTGCACGCATACATATATAATATCTCATGTTGCAGTTGATTCAATGTCGCAGTATTCGTAGCAAGTAATATAATTATCTCATGAAAGATCTCATGTATACCAACATGTTGGATAATCTGAAATAGTACTGAGCAAATGAATGATATTTGGTCCTTGTACATAATTTCGTAGATCTAGGTATGGAATTTGAAGGTATGGGTTGTTCCTCATCGTGTATGTCATACAAATGTCTTACCCCTTTGACAAAATTATAAAATGAGAAAAGGATCGCCATTTGGATTTTACATTTATAAAAGATAAATAGCTTTAATTAGTTTTTGTTGATATTGTTTTCATTTAAAATTGTTTTCTTGATAGAGAAATACAATTCGATCATGTAGTCCGTAGTTGGAATTGAACTTGAATTTGGATAGAAATAATTTTGCATTTGTAAATTTCTTTTAATAATTTGGTCTAATTTTGTCCATGTCATGTATTACCGTGAGCATGGGTTTCAGGGGTCGTTATTTTGTCAACCATAAGACAACTTGTTTATCAAACAAGTTTGTGCATTTTACACATAATAAGCATAGGGTTGGAAACCTTGACATTATCAATTAATTGTTTGGTGTTCACGTTGACCTAAATATTTATCTGTGTATTGTCTGACTTGAACCCACCTAACACAACACAATTGACATCCCTAGCTTTAGTACTTTGTATCCTTTGTTTGATGTATCTCTTATTATAAAGTGGGAGGAAACTTTACCGTCTTCTTTGGTGAATTTAGTGTCACACTCACTATACGCTTTAAAAGTCCTATTTAATCTTGACAGTTAACACATGGATAAGATAATAATAGGTAAACTTCTTTGAGAAGTTAGATAAAAGTAAACTACCCACTGCCCCATTCTCTTTTTTATCCCCCAAGTTTTATCCTCTCTCTCTCTATCTCTTTTCCATCACAGTTATCTAACAAGAATATATATTGCATGTCCCACCAGTGGCTATTAGTCTTTATGCTTTTTGTAACTCCTTAAATTTATGTACACAAGTTGTTACACCTTTTGAGTGTCCCACCTGATATAGCGTTTTATTACTTGAAATGAAAACAGATGGTGACATTTATAGTTGAGAGGTCCATTCCTTTCTTACTTCTTCCTTCTTTGAGAATGCACATGAAGCCAAAAAAGATATTCCCTATATCATTTTCTATGATTAGCCCATCTTCACCACCAACTTCAATGTAATTTGTATAATGATCTTTATCCCAATCATTAGCAATGAAAGGTTTCCTTTTGTGTCAACGCAAGAAACTCTGAATAAGCAATGTATTGTCACTAATATTTCCCATACATTAGAAGGCCTTAAATTATCAAATTGACATCCTAATGGCAATTTACTGTAAAATACTCTATATGATATTTTTCATCCAGAGACATAATAATTTAATAATTTCCTTTTCAGTAAATTTTAATCTGAGGAATTAAGAAAAAAAAAATTAAAGAAGCTAACAATGTGTTACTTTTTGATGCGACTTGTGAGGTTCATGATCCCGAGTGTTAGCTTATTCATGTAACTTGTGAGGTTTATGAACACCCATTTACTTGTAACTCTGCGTGAACTGGGATGGCATCACCTTTTGATACTCTTTTTATTGATTATTTACTTATCAAAATAAAAAAGAGAAGAAAAAAAGGTCAAAGTTTTCTAAAGAGCATTGTAACTATGTAGGATGCATCATGGGTGACGAAGTTGATGGTGTTCCTGGAATTCAGCATGTAGTCCCTGGATTCGGCCGGAAAACAGCCCTAAAGCTCTTAAAGAAGCATGGTTCATTGGAAAATCTACTCAATACCGCGGCAGTAAGAACCATAGGTAGACAGTATGCTCAGGATGCCCTTACAAATTATGCTGATTACCTGCGAAAAAATTATGAAGTTCTTGCTCTGAGGAGGTAATATGTTTCCGAGTAAATGCTTCAAAACTTCTTTATAATGGAATATTACTTCCGATATAAAATATAATTGTTGGTGCCTTGAATTAAATATATCAGGGATGTTAATGTTAACCTTAAGGACGAGTGGTTGTCTGAGAGAGACATGCATAATGATGCAGAAAGTTTATCAAATTTCATAAAATTGGTGGGAGAAACTGCTCGAAATTTAAACCTGCAAAATAGATCTCATTCCAATGGATGATCATGTAAGTACAAGTGCTTTGAAGTTTGCTGCCAAGACTTTTATTATATTTTCTTTCTTGTTTTGGTTGTTCATTTTCCGTCTTCTCTTCTTTCGTGTCACAGTAGTGAAGGTTAGAATTCGTTATATGTTTCCTAGAAATAGTACAATCTTCTTGGCTTTTGGCACATGAAATTGTTTCCTCTTTTTTGGTTTATAGCTTGAGAATGGTGACATATTTTGAATTCATTGGCTTTTGATATGGTCATAAATTTTCATTTCTAGCAAAGAGTTGTGAATTTAAATCTACTCTTAACCACATACTTCATTTGAATTGAAGAACAAAAACCTACCAAATGCTAAACTACTTGAAACTGCATTAAAGTATTAGCTCTTTGAAGATATCATTCATTTAATGAAACGAATGCTTAGACTCAAAATCCAAAAATGCCTGCATCTCGACGTTACTTTTGTCTTTCCATGCTTTATATTTCAGTTGGCAGCTTTGAGAACTACAGAGAGTAATATTAAATCAACAAACTGTAACTCCTAAACCGTTGTATCTAAAAGGTGGAAAATCATGAGGCCTTCCTTTTGATTATTCACTAGGACAGTTCATGACATGTTTCTTTACGGTGGAGCTTAGTTATTGGGAAATATTAATTTAAGATATGTGTTTTGCCTGGACACATGTAATATAATAATTTGCAACTTTTTGGTGCCTCAGCTAAAAGTATCAAGTCTTACTGCATTATGCATTTGGTATTTTTTTTCCCAACTGTGTGTAGTATCATTATTTTGTTTGCAAAACATGACCAAATAGGTTGATTAGAATCCTTGCTGACTTGTTCCAGAAACGCATGAAGTATATTGTCAAAAAAACCCAGATGTCCTCTTCTGAGTACTCTTTTCATGAGCCTTTACTGCCCTTGTGGATTCTTATTAATGCTAGCGCTATGTGGTGGAGTTAGCTATGAAAATTAAGACACTTTCCTTTTTCCTCGATAAGAAACATGACATCTAGGACACCTTAAACAAAAGTTTTCGAGTGTGCTTGCAACCTGAAGTTATACTTAATCTAATACTCAAACGCCCCATGTATTTAAAATTTGTGCAGAAACTAGGTATTCAGGTGTTTTTGTAGTAAGCATGTGAGTTGAATACTATCCAATACAAGTCTCTGAGGCTCTTCCATTTTTTAGTGTGCAAAAAATACATATTTTAGTGTCATAAATTTAGAATTTTGGGCACATCTAACACCTTTCCTATTGATGTCCAAATGGAAGGCTATTGTCAGTGATTCCTAGTAAACTACTCCATTCCCTTGAATCCTTGATAGACATATCTGGAGAACCATACTTGAAAAAATAAGTAAATAAGTAAAATCTGGAGAACCAACCAACGGATTGCGTGATTGATTCAATTAGTGGCATTTTGAATACATTTCTTTCTTCAGCAAATCACATCATTTTTGTTAATAACGGAAAAAACTTGAGATTAAACTGGAAAACTGCCTAGCATATTTGAAAAGAAGTAAAACAACATAAACCGTTGGTCTTATATATATATATATATATATATATATATATATATATATATATATGATGTTGTAGTGTTTTATGGGTTTACAATAGATTGATTCTCTCTTTATTCATTGTAAATTTGTAGAATCTCAGTTCAATATGCTTGGAGTCGAAGAGCTTCTGGGTTTCTTCCGAATGTAGATATTTATAGTGCCATGTCCTCCTACCAAATAGGATTTGGTTGCTTGGAAATGCAGAATGTGGATGAGAAGAAACTGCTGGCCGTACCACAAGTATACAGATCAAGTGCAAGTATAGTTGCACTTTTTTTTTTTCCTTCTTTTTTTTACTATACTACTTTCTTTTTTCTCATTCTCTCTACCTATTTTTGGTGTATAATAATATTACAGTATTCTTTTTATGCACCAGGGATGATATTCTCTCTTTAAGACAGTGATCTTACAGTGAGCTCTACACAAACTGCTGAGATTCGCGTCAATGTTGGCTCTCTGGATTTCTGAGGATTATTTTAAATTCACTGATTTGTAGTACATCAGGATTACTACAAGAAAGATTACCCTTTGTGATTTAAAATGCTTACACGTATTAAATTAATGTTAGTGATTTCTATTCTTGTTATTGAATTAATTATTTAACCCTACATGGCATTGGCATTCACTATAGCACACACTGTGTGTGTGTGTGTGTGTGTGTGTGAAATAATTTTTTTATTTTTAGTTTTTGAGAAAATGAATGAGGATATATAAGAGTGAAAATAAGGATTGATAAAGTTGAAATGAAATTTAAAGTCGATTAAAAGAAGCATAAATTTGAAATTAATAGACTGATAAAGGTTTTGAAACAACAATTTTATTTTTAGTATATAAATATTGATATACCCTAGTGGGTATCTAACTGAAACAATGTTATTATCACATATTCACATAAAAAAGACTTACATAATAATGGTCACATATACATATGCATACTATGAGTTTTCGCCTGATATGTGGGGTCCATAAATATGCATGTGTATGCAAGTATTATGTGATAGTAGCATTATTTATCTAACTAATATTATACCTTACAAATTTTTATATGATTTGGTAATATTTATTATGGACTTTATGGTAATGAAAGTTAAATTAATTTTAGTCAATGATAGTACTATACAACTTTAAATTAAATAAAAATTAACGTTTACTCGTATTTTTGCCTTTCTATCGTTAAAGTTAAATCTTATTAAAAAAAACTTGGGAGATAAACTCATTTTATAAAAATAAAGAATATAATTTATGTCATAAAGAGTATCTCCCGCAAGCCATTAATACAACAGTATTTTAGATAGGTAATTATAATTATATTAACTAAAATCAAATGAATAATACCAGTTCCGAATTTGAAACTTACAATTCAATTTAAGAAAAATAAAATAAAATGTTATTGCAAAACTGGGGACTATCAAAATTTCTACTTTATTTTTTTGTTCTTTTGTTATCTATAATTTTCTATTTTCTATTTTCCTACTAAAAAATCTTCAATTTGGAAATTGCCCAGCGGCCAGCAGACTGACTGACCCGGTTAAAAAAACAGTCCGGTCCGGTTTTAAAGCAGCACAGAAATTTCAGATAAACTTATCTTCAAAACAGAACAGTTGGGAGTTCTAGTCTTCTAGAAAGATGATTCTGAAACCAACTTCCTTTTTCATATATTGACAGTTGATAATATAACAAAGAACAACCCACCGTTTAAGAAGAAAATGCTGCTCCACTCCACCACTTTGCCTCCTCTTCAAAATTTCCCATACGGGTCTCAAAGTTCTGTAGTTAATTTCATTTTTTCAACCCAAAAACACCCAATTTCTCTTGCAATTTCTGAATTTCAAGGCTGTGGATCAACTCTAAATCAAGAACCAAGAATACCCACTAAGCCCAAGTTTAGGCGCCACAATCTTTCTCTTCAGGTAACTACTCATACGTGTGTTTGTATAAATGTCTTTTCTTTGGCCTACTTATGATTTTGTGCCTTCGGATTTTTACCCAGATTTTTTTTGGGAATAGAGATTTTGTTTAGTTTTTATATTCTCTGAAAATTGTATAAGAGTTTATCATCTTATTCATCTGTTGTTTGTTTTGGTAATTTCATTTGTTTTGTGGGATACTCTTTGTAGAAATACTTTGTCTGATAGATTATCTGGTTAGAGAAACTTGTAAGGGTGGTGGTTTTTTTGGAAGAAGTTGACTGTTGCATTGAAAAGAAGATAATGAAAAGTACTTTGTTTCTCAAGGATTTTTCTGAATGTGCTATTGTCTATTGTAGTTGAGTGTTCTTCTCGACGAATTTACTTGACATTTCAATTTAGGAAATTTGGTTTTGAATGTAGCCATTTCATCAAATAGCAGCCATCTTTGAAGTGTTAAAAAAATCTCTGAGATTACTCTTATGGAGAATCCTAACAATATAATACATGAGATGGTCCATGTTAATTTTTTAAGTGATTAACTTTCTCCAAAAATTGGAAAAAGCTACGTAGTGCAGTCGAGGCATTTAGTTGCAATGGGATGTCGATGCAAGATCCTAAGTTGACTTCTCATCTTCCCCGCCCCTTGCATTCCAATGACTTTTGAGAATCAATTGTAGGGTTGGTAAATATATGTGTTAGTTACTAAGTTTAGATTTCATCATCATTGAATGCAGATATTTGGAAGACAAGTGGCACATTTTCCGCTCTTGGCCTCAAAGAAATGCAAGGGTAATTCCTTCCTCATTGTTATAATTATTCAGTCATGATTTAACTGTATACATCAGTGTCCAGTTCTTGTGTATGTATCATAGCATCCTAAAATAGTACTCATTCCGTTCCAAAATATAAGATTGTTATTGACTTTTCAAAAGTAAAGTTAAAACATTTCCAAACTCAAATTTGATATAGTTTCATTTATTTTTAGTTGATATAATAATGAATATTGTAAACCATCTAAAAAATAAAAAGTATTACTACTTACAAGAGTTACTTTCTTATAGTTTTAAATAAATCATTACCAATTTTGAGTTTTTCAAATTGACTTTCTAAAAAGTCATTAATGATCTTGTATTTTGAAACAGAGGAAGTTCATTATTTGTGTGTATCTTAGCATGTACGTACTCGTGCTTCTGCGATGTCTTTGTTTGGAGAGTGATAGAGGGGGCTGGATGCTAGAAGAATATGAAAAGCCAGATCCCATCCTTCAATAATTATCGATTAATTTTTAATGCTCTATGGAGCTATGAACCACCTCTTCTGAAGTGACGTCTTTAAGTCTCTTATCCACAAAGACATGCTAGTAGATTCTATAATAGCAAAATTTTACAGTTCATACTGAATGAATTGGATTTTGAGACTTGTTTACCTTAGTGCTTCGACATGGTATGGTACTCGTGCAGTCGTGCTAGTCCTTTAGGATCAAACATGTCGTTGGCACTAGGATGCTTTACAGCCCAATGACTATTCAATTCTTCATTAAACCATTATAGTCCCTCAAGCTGGTTTCATAATCAATGGTCAGGTTTGCTAGATTCAATATCACTTTATGCTAATGCCAAATTGCCAAGAATATAGCATAACAATTTGTCAGGTTCATATAATTTGTTAGATTTGATATCTGAATCTGATGGTCAGGTTTTTCTATTCTTCACCATTATCTGATAACAGTAATCTGTTATGTAACATTACTTTATTGAGCATGCTCAGTCTGTGAGCAGGTATAAAGCCAAAATCTAACTTTTATTTCTTATCTCAACAAAATCATAGCACCAAATAGGGCTGTCAATCACTCTGCTTGCTTCGGCTACCCACTATCCACTAGGCAAACTGCTCCTAACCGGCTAGGAAAAATTGAAGCAAAGCCAAGACATTTAAAATTCTTTAGCAAAATTGAATCAAGAAATCTTTTGATTAGTTTTGTTTAGGCTAAATTATAGGTAGGTCATACTTCAAAAATTTCATCGTCAAATATTCAAGCTCACATAAATTAGAAACCAAGTAGGCAAGTACACAGAAACTTAAATGTAATTATATTCTGTAATATTGTGTTTTAACTAAACTTTGATAATTAACTCAACCAAAGGTGAGTAGTAAAAATTTAGGTGATTTTAGACTACAAAAGTTCTGCTCAGCTATGCTGGCTATGGATCTAACAGCCACTTGAGTTGTTTTGGCTAGTTTATCTGCAAACTTTCATGCCTAGGCTAGCTATTATAAGATGTGAATCAGTTAACCGATTCGAGACTCTAGACAATCATTTATGATGTAATTCGTTATGATAAATATAATCAGTTCTTGACTGTGAGTGGAATTTCATTGCTTCCATCTAAGGATGATACTTTCATCTTCTACAAATAATTTATAGCATTGAAGTTTTTCAGAATTTATGGTAGTGTAGACTCTTATCTTTCTCCAAAAACATTTATCAGAATTTGGGATATTTATTCCAACAGAATAGCTCCAAAAATATTACAATGGACATAGTAACAACCATACCAAATCGACCAGAGTATGTGTTATGTGGAAGTTGTTCACATATGATATTTGATCGTTCTACGTTACTTTACTATGATCATGAAATGAAGCACACAAGATGATTATGTGATGTTAATTTTATGTTTCTTTGACTATTTACTTTCTTAATTGAAGTATCATAAAATTATCCCGTGAACAACTTTGGTTATTTCAAATGATACTGATTTACAATTTTGGGTTAGATGTAGTGGAAACACTTTTTGATATTTGTGCTTCATCAATGTAGAGGAAGATTACATATATCTATAGTTGCTAGAATAAGGATATATAATGTTTTCGTTAGAAAGATTAGGAGTTTATAAAAGACAAATATTTGTAAGGGGTAGAGACAAATTGGATCAATTTTGATAATTTAAAAAGTCCATTTTCTAATTGCTTAAACTTGTAACAGAGTGGATCTCTGTTACTAGCTTATGGGGCAACCAACAACTAATTTGAGAGATTAATGGAACTATTTGGGTAAAAAATTAAGTTTCTCATTCATGAAGAAGAAAATGATAAAAAACCAGTAGAGAAAATTACATGACTACGGTAAAATATTCCTAATTCCATAAATAAATGCAAAAATTGAAGTTGTTGGAATAAATTTCTAAAATGGAAATGCATGAAAGGAAAATTACTCTAGGAATTAAAATTGAAAATTCTTCTTTGATCTCCCATATTTCCTCTACTGACTACTATATAGAAGACACCCACCACAATTTATTGCCTTGTTTCCTCTTATCATTGTGAAAAGACAATAGAATAATTGTCCCAATTTCACAGTGGTGACTTAACATGGTATTATGACTTAGAAATTGCAGCGTATTAGGTTTAAAACCTCCCCTCCACTTGTAAGATGGTAGTAAATTTTGTTTTGGTATGAACATTCCAAAAACATCAAATGTGGAAATTTAAAACTTTTTTCTCCTATTTACTTAAAATTCTATTACAAAATTATGGTCACAACTTTGTTTTATGATTTAAAAAATGAGGAATATCCTCTTATATAACCCTTGGACCATACAACCAATGGCTAATATAAAATCTAATAGTAGGCTAGAATCCACTTTCTAGAATCATTCTCTTAAATATCTAAGATATTTACAAAGTATAGTAATTACATGAGTAAATTTAAAACTCTCTATTAGAAACCTTAATATTTAAAAGAAGATTATAAGAAATGTCACCTGATATAGGAAAATGAGTGCATTGTGCGTGTCAAGTAAGCAATGACATGGCGTAATAGGCTTGGAAACAACTTAACCAGTTTTAGTTATATCTCAACTAGTTTTAAGTGTTAACTATATGTCTATATCCCTTTAGAAAGTTATTCTCAGCGTGCCACATTCCGGATAAATGTAATTTGTACTAGCTAAGCGATTCAAAGAAGTCTACCAATACCATACTCCGTACCACCAAAATGACGCTTTCCGTTCCCCATTGTGTTTCACGTGCTACATCAAACCAAGATCTAGGTAACATTGATTTGCTTGATGTTATGATATGTAGTGATCTATGGTCACATGAGAGGAGGAGTGCTAAATCATTATACACATTGTTAAGCCCATTCTCTAACAACTTAAGATTATAGAGCAATTCGTGACTTTGCCAATCCCCAAAATTTGACTGAGACACTATATGTTTATGTGTTCTTTGTCCTCCTTTGTGTAATTTTTTGTATTATTATTTTATAACTTTGTATAAATTTACTAATATGCTATTATATCCTGTTGCACAATTTTTCAGACACACTTTTGATTGGTGACAATACATTGAACACAAAGGGACCACTATTTTCTGTGTCTACTTTCTCATGTGGATCAATCACATGGTTGGCATCTGCACAAGTGGCACAAGCAAGCGGAGATGTCAAAATTAATCCGGTTTACGAGATAGGGGAGTTGTTTGAATTGGGGATCCAGCTATCTTACGTGCTATCATTGCTAGGCTTGCTTGGGGTTGGAACCTTCTTTGTAATTCGACAAGTCCTTGTCCGCAGAGAACTCGACCTTTCAGCGAAAGAGTTGCAAGTAAGTGCCTGTATGTTTTATTTTTTTTCTCTGTATTTATTTCAAGATTATTGCTTATGTTGTTTTGGATTCAGACGCTAGAAGTTGGAAAAGTATATATTGCCAGATTATAGTTAATTAAAGTTAGTGTAAACTTTCTAATTTAAGATTCGTGTGATAAAAATTCATACGTTTAGTTTGTGATTTTTAGTTTACGGTCTGGATTTGCCATATTTTACCTGTTATTATTTCCTCCACTGCTTACATTTATTATTTAAATTTTCCACTCCCCGCTTGTATGTGAGGGTATAGAGCATTATATTGACATTGTCAATATCTCCTTACATTTGTTTTAAAAATAATTTCTGTTGTATATTTATGAAAGTCACTGCTGGAAATGTTTAATAAGTGCATGCATCTTTAAGGCATTCATATGTAGTAATTAATAGTTGCCGACACACACACACACACACACACACACACACACACACACATATTTTAATACTATATATTAAATTATAAAACCTTTTTCAGCGAAGTGGTTTTTTATGGGAACTAGTAGGTTTGTTCATAAATAAAAGACAGAATTTGCAGAAGACTGTTTTTAGCCTGTAAATTGTAGTGTACTTCACTTTGCTTTTGACCCCACCAATTCTTGCTGTTAATGACTGACACTGGGTTTCTAATATTATTATCATGATTATACAAGCTTGTCCGAATCTAGTCATCCATTTGGTAGGAGAAATGAAAGTTTAAAGGAAGGAAAATGACTGGTGGGTATGGAATGAGCTTCCCAATGGTAAATTATTTCTGTTTTGTTTTCAGTCTTGCTGAGTTAGTTGTTATATTCTATTAGTTTCCCACCCTCTAAGTCACACACTTCAACTTCACTAATCAAATTTCTTGGAAATGATTACTTACAGTCTTACCAAGTGGAATTTTATTATATGTAGAAACACAAGGAACTTAGATCATAAGATCCTTAGGACCTTCCTATATATAAACATGACTCGCCTTCGTAAGAGAGGTTGGACGTTTAATAGAGTCTAACTTTTTATTTTTGTTTTCTCCCTCTTCATTCTCCTTCAATCTCCTATAGCCCTTCTTCTGTACCACCATGGAATCTTTACCTTATTATCTTCATAGCCCTCATCTCATCTTGGGTCCATTACAAGCTTGATAAAAGATGAGAATATATTATTCTTCATCAGTTCACTATAGTCCTGATTGTGAAAGTTATGCTCTTGTACTAATGTACTCGTGCTAAATCCAGATTCTAGCAATAAGAGTGGTGTAAAGCATTGTCTCAATAGATAATCATTCATCCTTTATTTTTGTCATGACAGAATGGTCTAGATATCAGTGAAGTTGATGAAACACCAATAGTTTTGTACAATCTGACTTCCAAGATCAGATTAAGTTAACAAAGTTAGAGAATATTGATAAAAAGCAATCACAAAGAACAACACAAAAACAAAGAAGACAAGGATTTATGTGGTTCCCAGTGAAGATGAGATATCATTCCTCTCTTTCAAAGGTTATTTCTCCAATATACATTATTGCCTCTCTAAGTTTCTCGCACTAAGAGACCTTAACTTTGTTATATACTAATGAACGTGAATTATTGCATCCAAGGGTTGATGTCGAAAATAAATTAAAAAAATTCATAACAATTTTTTGATTTACTTTCAAAATTTTCTTAGTGTTGCTTTGTCTTGGCTTTGTTGAAAGACATAGTTAAACCCTTTTTAGTTTTTAAAAACAGACTCATTCCATGTAAGGTGGCAAAGGGTAATTTGTGAGACTAACAGTGGGAGGATTTTAAAAAATATTTTGTTGGTAATTTCCTTTTAAAAAGACTACGACTTGAAGGTATTTATTTTCAACTTCATATAAAATGGAGACTCCGCAATCTATAAGTGAGAAGAAAAAGTTAAGTAAAACAATATAATATATAATTATATATGTGTATATGTGTCTATGTATATATATATATATATATATATATATATATGTATATGAATATATAAACATGTATGCGTGTATATTTTGACAAGTGAGAACAAAAATATAAACGAGATTAAACTAACTTTAGATGTATCGACACATTGCAAGAGAAATTGTCTGATCATGGCAATGACGGTGATGTGTTGTTCTCTTTGGATCCATTAGGACCTTATCTGTCAAAGCTTAGATTGCCTGAGAAAATATATTAATGTATTTCTTAATGAGATAAATAGGCCATTTTGTGCGTGTGTGTGTGTTTGTAGGCTTTTGGTACTTATGAACCCTCCTTGTACATAGTGAACTCCTAATTAAAGCTAATATTCTTTTCTCTCTGTTTTGGTTAACATTATATTGAATCCAGAATAAGCATCTACTCTTAAATCTATGGCCAATAGTTCTCTCAAGGATACTCTTGCTCATTATTTTTATGGCTTGTTATCACAGAGCTGTTCGTCGCTATCGGTTTGGTGCCAAAGTTACTTATGTGTGCTAACTATAAAAAGCGGTAAAGAAAGAAATGTTACTAATGTGGTCTTTAGAGCTATAAGATGCAGTTATATAGTTAACACCTTGGATTCTGATGCAACTAGAACTTGAGCAATCTAAAAGTGACTTTCTATTAAATGGAGTTGGGTTCTCGATTGAAGATCTGGTACGTGTGAGATGCAACTTAACCATTAAAAAGCGAAGCCAAATAGACTTCCTGTAAGATTGTTGGTTTGTGTTCTTCTTTGATCCTATTTCGTCCAGAAAACCTAGCTACTATTACCTAAAGAACCCAATCTATTCACAGCGTCTGAGCTTCACCATAACACCAAAAGACTGTTATTTATTTCAGAACTTGTAGCAACTTAATTTATGAGATCACATTAGAGTTTTTCGTAAAAGCAAGAAATGGTTTATTCATTCATATGGACCAAGGCAACATTTTTTTTCCCTTTTTAATTTGAAAACGAACAAGCTTTTGCAACCTTTAGCCTACAATAAGCCTAACATCTGGTATTATTTTGTGAGAATCAAGATTCTAATTCTAATTCTACATCAACCTTTACCTTTATGTTTGCTGCTAGTTAAATTGAGTCTTGAAATTCAGAGGTATATGGCACTCCAAATAACCATACATAGGAAAAAGTGATTGTTTGAGAATAGATGCTTCTACAAGAAGAATTCTTTTTTGCTATACTTGAAATCTTGACATTTAGAGGTAATCTGGTACTCCAAATCAACATAGACATAGACAGTTGAAGTTTGACATGTGCTATTCATAAAGTCTGAAAGAAATTATCCTTTTACTTGGTTATGATTCAAGATAGAAACTTCCATAATCTGGAAATCAAATAAAATGTCCAAGATTGAGGAAGTTGATTATCATAATATCCTTGTCATATTAATTTCCCAGGTCAAAACTAGAACAACCTTGAGGAATAAAAGAAGACGACAAATTAGGTCATTTTGGGTTTAAGGCAAGCAATTTAAAGAAAGGAAAAAATTGTTTTAAGTGAGTAACAACAAAAAAGTAATACATCCATCCAAAAATGAGAGTCCAATTTCAAAAGTCGAAGTATTTTTCGTAAAAAACTTCTATTTTTAACCTAAGCAATGACAAGTACCACAATTTACTTGTATATTGTGATTTGAAACGTTGATTATGAAAGTGAACTCTTTTGGGCATCCCAAAAAGGAAAGAGGGGCCTTGTTCAGAGACGAACAGAATAAAATGTTGAAAAACCAGTTTATTGTGTGTAGAAGACGGTGTCATTTGTCATCCCTTATTGACTTGGGTTTCCGCCATTTCTGTTAATTATCTTCTTACTTAGGCATGTGGGTTCAAAATTAAGCTTTCTTTATAGTAAATCCATGCCATAAAAATTACTACAATCTACTTTCTTTGTTCAAACATTTTAGTTTAACCAACAAACAATTTATGACCCAACTAAATGAACTACATTTTTTTTTTGGATAAAATAAAATAAAAATTACTATCAAGGGGGGTAAGAGGGACATAGAACCTAACCTCAACCCTACAAGGTCCATCTAGGCTATTGGATATATCTTCAACAAGATAATATGTTCTTCATTAAATCCCTAGCTGGACTTGATCGATGGTCCTCCCCATTATAGGATGAGAGGGGTACCACAAGAGCTGAAGCTCATTGGTCAAAGAACTAAACTAACATATTCAATAATACCTGTTTACAACCAATTTCTAGCTTCAAACAGCATGGATGCAATTCCATTTGAAGGAAAATAAACACTAATAGTTTCAACTAAGTTTAGGTATTCCTGCACTGCAACACATCATCCACATCTAACGAATTTACTAACTCTAAAACAGAAGACTTCATTGCCTTATTTTCTAACTAAATGGAGGTCCAAGTTATTCATAGGCCCTTTACCTCTGGCATGTTTAGATCTCTACCGACATACACAATTAATCCCCTAAGTTTGAACCTGCCAGAATATGCTGCTGTATTAATTTCTCTGTGAGAATGCT